>CDFE01065547.1:1691-12240 GCA_000826465.1 Acanthamoeba mauritaniensis
GGGGTGTTGACACCCTTTATCTTCTGTCGGGCAGCGCTGGGCGATGAGGGTGCGAGGCGGAAGCATCGGCCGCGCATGGGGCTTGACGCCGAAGCGGCCGACTCAGCGGGCAGGAGGGCGCGAAAGCAGCCCGACGATGACCTGCAGAAGGAGATCCAAAAGCACCAGAAGGGACTCGAAACGCAGCCCTTCGTGCCCATGACGGCACAGCAGCTCATCGAGGCCTTCATCGGACCCATGGATCAGGACACTCAGGCACGCGGGGCTGTTCCCATCCGCCATGTCCTCCTGGCCCTCGACGTGTTCAATCACTCCATTCTCGTACGGTTCCGCGCTCGCTCTGCATTTGCTTCTCTTGGACAGCACTGCTCACCTTCACCTCAACGCCCGTGTCGCTCGATGACGGCAGCTGCGAACGGAACACCAGAGCGAAGAGCTACTCCGCAGCATCTTCCGGCGCGCACTCCATGCTACAGAGTACGTAATGGGTGTTGTTGCTGCGCAGAAGATTCGCGTCTTTGACAAACAATAGTTGGCTAATGATGGTCTTGACTTCGTCGTGTGTTCAATATGGCTAGTTGGGTGGCTCTCGGCATGGAGTGGCTGTCGGGCAAGCTCACCGACGTTCAGGCCAGGAACAAGATCACTCAAACGACCTTCTACCAGGCCGCTTGCCACTCAGTGAGCCAGGCCATGCCTGTCATCGAAATCTTTGCCGACGAGACTGCCGCTTATGCCCACGCGGACAAGGTACAGTTTGCACCGGTGCGGCGAGGTTTTTGCGCAACATCACCACTGTTAACTCCCGTATGTCCTCACTTTTTAAACTCACGTGGTGGCACCAGGAGCACACGGACCTGCTTGGGCGTATCTTCACCACCTTGGAAGGACTGCTGCGCGAGGGCAGGGCGAGCCTGGCGGCCGTGGACTCCACAGGGAACCTCAGCTTTGTGCGTGAAGACGACGACGTGGATCATTACGAGGAGGCAGACGGTCTGAATGCCTACGACGCCAACGCCATGGACATGGTGCGTTGTCCTCTGTGCATTCAGCTCGTAATCGTTGCAGTGATTGTCCAGCGACTCAACCACATCATCCTTCTTCTCTGTACACGGTGGGCGTTCAGGATGGGGCTGCTGCCAAGGGCTATACCGACCTGTTCATGGAGGAGGAGCTCGTCCCCAGCAGTGAGGATGACGACAACAGCGCCCTGGAGGACTAGGAAATAGCGGCGCTTTACATGATGGCCAATAAGATGCGAACAATACAGGAGAGGCTCACATCACTCTCGCCTGCAATGTCACTTTGCGTTTAGCTTTCAACACCCCGAGTGCTCGACCAAGTGTCACGTAGATATCCAAAAATCATTTTGTTTTGCAAAATTACTGGAACGATTCACAGCGCATACTACAGCGTTTTCAGCTTGTGACTACATTTCCGGGAAACGAATCCATCAGGTGGAGACCCCCACATCCAACCGAAGCCCACCAGTTACCTTCCTTGGTGTCCGCGATTTCCGCCAATTCGAGCGGCTGAAAGGAGCCACGCTGACCTCGGCAGCAGGCGGCATTCGAAAGCGATTCGGCAAGCTAGCCAAGACAAAGTACGGATCGACTCATGTACGGAGCTCCTCCCGTGCTGAACCTTAGCGCATCCAATGTTTTGCCTTTCTTACCATGGTTTGTTGCAATCTTAAGGATGAGGTGATCGCCCACATGAAGCAGCTCTTTGGGATCCATGGCCTGCGTTACGAAAGGAAGGATGACCACATGGTCTACGTCACAGAGGCAGAAGGAGACAACGAAGTCGAGATCATGTACACAGGCGAGGCGTTGCGCAAGGTCTTCTCTGCGCTCGTGCTGTTCTACACGCTTGTCGGGACGAAGGCGGAGGGGAGGTGCGTGTACCTGGTCGAGGAACCCGAAGCCCATCTCTACCCGACGCTCCAGCAGTCGTTCGCTATCCTGCTACTCGACCTGGCGAGACAGCACAAGGTGCAGCTCTTCATCACCACCAACTCGGAGCACATCTTCAGCTCAGTTCCAGTACGCTCCCGCTCAGAGACTCCTAGTCAGACTGGACAGCTGACGCTCTGTTTCAGGCACTTGACGTGATCATGCTGCAGCGCCATAAGACGCACGTTTCCGGCAGCCGAGTCACCGACGAGATGCTCGCAAGTGCGATTCGGGTGCCACTGCTGGGAGTCCGCAGCAAACTGAACCCGCTGGTTCTCGTCGAGGGCGACCAGGACATCCCTTTCATCGCAAGGGTGGCTAAGCTGTGTGGGAATGTGGTTCTGCCAGGCCAGCTCCTCGTCGGCGCCAAGTTTCTGGGAAGCAGTCACTTCAAACCGCTCATCGAATCGATCAACAGACTCGAGTCTGGCATGACGGTGCATGTCCTGCGCGATCGCAACTTCTATCAGGGAGACACGAACGACAAAGCGGCGCAAGATGTGTCCGAGCTCAAGGTCCCAGGTGCGTATGCAGTCACGGTCCTTGCTTTGAGGGGTACCCACGCTAAGTGTGTTTCTGTTCTCTCTTAATTCAGGTCAAACTGTCAAGGTCTTCTACTGGGACCTGCCCTGCATAGAGAGCTACCTCTTCATGCACTGGTGCCACACGCATGATGACCCTTTCACCATCTTACATCACAACGAAGTTCAAGCGCTGCTGATGGAAGCATTCCTCAAGAACGTGCAGCAACAGAACAGGTCACGAAAGAAGGCCAACAACAGCAAGAGCATGTTCAGCCTTGCGTGCCAGCAGTGGATGGATGCAGTAGCGCTCTTCAAGGAATGCAAACCAACTACGGCCAACATCCTCACAGTAGCGCGCGTCATGCACAGTCACACATGGGTCAAGTTGGGCGGGCAGCACCAGAGGCGGCCTTGCGCGCTGAACACGAAGCAACTGCTGCATGAATTGGATCATCACCTCCTCGAATACTGTCCCGGCCTAGAGTCCTTCATCAAGTGCCTCTTGTCCTTCTAGGTGCGCTGCTCTCCTGTGTGGACCGTTCTTTTCCTCAAGCATACAGCAGGCTGTACATGGGCCATCAACACAAGCAAGGCCAAGCTCACGTTCAACTTCAGCTCACAAACTCGGACGAGAAGAGCAAGGAATCCAAAGGCACCAACTTCATCATGTTCCCAGGCGTGCCTTGCTTCTGTGCGCTGGCATTCAAGGTCAGGCAATTAATTGCATGGCCAGTCAATAAACCTGTGCGCACAAACTTTGTAACCTAATGAATGCCTCACCTTTGTAATGCTGTCCATACTGGCCTTACTCTTTGTGTTGACTGGACAGCTGCTGACCACATTGGGTAGTAGCTGTGGGAAAATGAACTTTTGTCATGCTGTGGGAAACTTGCCAAGAAGTTCCTCCTTAGGGTTAGGGTTAGGGAATCGGTCCCAACTTCTTGTTGTTGTTGTTGCTGTTGTTGCACTGCATCTCCGCCTATGGCTTGTTCGGCGAGTTCGATCTCGCTTGGAAAGGTCAAACCGTTATCTACGTAGCCATGCTGAGCCAGGAGATCCATGAACCAGCTCATATCAATATCAAAGTTGTCGCCAACGCCGAGGGCTTCCATGCTGTCGTGTGTGTGTGCGTTCGAGGATTAAAATTGGCGGAGCACCGCGCGTTTGTCTGCGTTTGTTCGATGTCAGTATGACGACCGGAACAGAAAATGATGTTGTGCCAGGTGCCATAGTTTAACCCTAATAATACTAACAAGACCGCCACACATTACTGCAACGATGCGAAGTGTTGTCCTGCGCGACGCCGTCTTTGATTGGTATTCTCGAGACCCCGCGCGCTTCCAGGTCGTGTGGGAGATGAACTCCCAAGCGCAGAATAAGGCCGTGAGCTTGCGCCTGCTCGATTGGCTCGTCACCAAGTACGCGTGCGAACGAAGTGTATGCTATCGTCTCAAGAGCAGCACCGACCTAGTGGTCCCCTTCAGTCTCTACAGTAGTTACCGCTCTCACGTGCGAACCTTCAAGAAGGCCAACTTTGATCCGTTTCGCAGGGGCGAACGTTTCTATTTCGATGGAACGCGCGAGCGACCCGAGTGGGAAGGTCAACGAGCACGATTGCTACAGGCAGTCGAATGGCATCGTTCCGAAACCAATAGGCTTTCGACCGAAGCCGCCGGCCACCAGCGAGAGCTGGACGTGCTGACGACTCCTACTGCAGACCCCGCCAAAAGGAACGAACTCATCCGCCAGCTGAGAGATTGCCAGAGATTGGTCGACGAGCACAGTCTCATGGCAGAAAAGGCACAGGCCAAGGCCGACGTACTGGAGGCCAAGAAGACCACAGTGGGGCAGCTCAACTTTTTCAAGTGGGCCGTCATCAATGACGTGCTCGATTACGCCTCGCGACATCGCCTAAGGATCGAAAAGCACATGGCAGGACGCGAGGATGAAGCCATAGATTGCTCCGCCGTTGCCAGAGGCCTGGGAGAATATGACGACACGCCTCCGCCTCCGCCGTCCTCGTCGTCTTCGACAGTGCCGCGCAACACACGGATGCGCACATCACCAAAGCTGATGGCATCCTTGCTGAGATCATCGAGATCTTCAACCGGCAGAGGGGGAGGCGACAGAAAGGCCACGCCAAAGCTGATGCGCTCTGCCACAAGTGATACTACTGCTGCTTTGGGGACCCTCGCTAATTGTCACGAGCCAGGGGCATCATGTATGATGTTCCGAATAGACCGTGTGCTGGACTTTAGCAGTCGAGAAGTACCAAAGACTTTTTGAAGAGAAAGAGAGGTATAAGTTGTTGATCCCACAAGATGCAAGATGTTCATAAAGCCAGGGAAGGTGCCCCCTCCCTCGCGCATGAGACACTTGGTACCGTCGAGGTCGTGAATGCCACGGAAGCAGTTGAGAGTTTAAGCAGAAAACTGTTGTCTCCGTTAAATCGTCCATTTAAATGCAACCGGTCTCTGCTTGATTCATTCACCAAGCAACAACTACTACCAACCACAACAAATACCACAACGCAGGACCCCTCTACCGAACCCACGCCACACCAAGGTCTCTTCTTCCACTGAGCCGCATCCGTTCCTGGTATGTGAAGACCTCGCCCTGCGCGCCGCCGTTGGAGACCTCTGGACGCAACCAGCTCATCCTCACCATCTGTTTCAGGCACATCTTCCAGATTCCCAACTCTGCCGCTCGCAACTTTATGTGTCCAAGAATACTTTTAATGGTTTGTAATTCTGGCCAGTGATCAAAGCTTACACGCGCTTAGCAAAGTAATGGGTGACATAGCCTTTGAAAGTGCTTCTGGGTGGGGCGAGAGCCAGAATTTCCGGAGAGGTGGCTGTGTGTGCCAGATCGCCTCTGCCCTGTTTCAGGTTGGCGAGGGCCGCCAGAAAAAAGGCCGGGAACTCGTCGTCCCTGACGCCGCCTGCGAACTTGACGTCTGTTTGCAGCACCTCCCGGAGCACTTCACCAACGCTGCAAGAGAAAGTATAAATTGAGCCAAAGAAACAGATAAACGGCAGGCACCTGGGTGACAGCTAACCTTTGATCGTTGATATCCTCAGGTCCGGTCAGCGTGTACTTCTGGCCGTAGTGGGGCGAAGGGTCGTCCAAGGACAAGAGTGCGGCCGCAGCCCTCCCCACGTCAGCGGGGTCGATTGAAGCCACCGAGGCGCCATGCGCCATGGTCCTGAACTGGTGCGTTTTTGCCACCGAGGCCAAGTCAAGGCCAACCACGTTATTGTGGAAGAGGTTCGGCCGGAGGCTCGTGAACGGAATGTCGCCTTGTTCGAGGAAGTGCTCCACCGCCAGATGTGAGCGGGCGTAGAAGATATCGCTGTAGACGTGCATTGAGTAGTCGGTCGTGGCCAACTTCACAATGTACTTGGCGCCGGCCTTGCGCGCGGCATTGATGACGTCCGTCTCCACGACAAACAAGTCTCGAGTAGCTGGGCTCGCCAGATATACTCTAAAATAGGGATCACATGTGTTAACTGCACGGCTACGTTTGACCCTCTGCCACCATCAATGTACCTGTCAACGGGCTTGTTGAAGGCATCCTCTAGTGTCAGGGCTTCCACGCCAGGGAGCGCCGCTAGTTCTTGGGCGGCCTTGCCGAGTGGGTCTCTGGTGATGGCTGCGACTTGGTGGCCAGCCTGGGACAGCGCCTGCACAAGCGCTACGCCGGTGTTTCCAGTGGCAGCAGTAACAGCGATCCGCATAATTCGTGGTTGTTGACTGTTTATGCCAGAGAGCTGCAGTCGAGCTTTTTATGCGGTGTACGGGCGATGGGGAAGTATCGGCGACAGGTCGCTGTCGCCGATACTTGAGAGCCGACGAAAGGAATGCGCCAAAATTCTGGGTATGGACCGAGCATTAGAATTCTAAGTATGTCCGACGTAATCAGCGGAGCACTGGCCAAAAAAACTTGTTACGGTCGCCTCCTCGGGTTTTTTTTATTGGCCTGAGCGCACCGTCCGCGAACAAGCAGGCCATGAAGGCAAATGGTAGCACAACGGAGACGAACAAGCAGATCACCGTGCCGACGACAGTGATGGCCACAAAGAAGAGGATCACCCAGCCGAATGTGGCAGCGATGGCCACTGGCCACGACGCGATGCCGATTGTTTGCTTGAACCGCTCGTCGAAATCTTGGATGCGCCATGAGGAAGGAGGGGAATGACCGGGGTAGAAACTATGTAATGTTTTCAAAGTTAACAGAGTTTATCTTAGCTGGCTCTGCGTTTCTCATGCCGTATGAAACACCACATCCATATGCTCACCAATAACATTCCATGGCAAGTTGTTTATGCTCACTCACTCTCACTCTCTCTCTCTCTCTCTCAAATGCAAAGGTGGGAGATTAACAGCTAAGCTTATTCTTCTTCTTCTTCGGAGTCCTCGTAGGCTGGCTTGCGTCGTCGATGGTGCGCGGACGTCGATGGTCTCAGTGCGTTGATGATGGGCCTTACAATGATGCAGCGACATGCGACTTGCACCAATATGACGGTGAACCCTAATGCGCACGCCAATGCCACGCTGCCTATCATGAAGGCCTCGAATTTGCGGTCGATGAGACCCTGGCATGCCGACGTGGCCTCTGACGACGACGTCCAAAACTGGGCATTTACGTCAGTCATGCGGGCACACATCTCCTCCTGTGGCAGTGATTCCCAAAAGCCGTAGCCACCCAGTGAAGGACCGCGAAAGTAGAGGATGCGCAAAGGCATCGAGATCCCCAGGGCGACTATCTCTGCCAGCCACCTGGGAAGCGGCACGGTCGATCCACCAGGCGGTTCTGCAGCAGCATCATGGTGGTGTCGTACGCCTGTTGTTGCAAAGTGTATTGCAGTTCTATCATTGCTGTTACTTCCCCAGCCAGTGAATCTGGTCAACTTAGCGCCCATGTCACAATATTTAGGGTCTTAGGGTTGTCGTCGCGCGCACGAGCGCGTTCTTCATCTCAAAAAATTGCGCGGCGCAACTTGCATTTGGACGCACATGCACATGATCAACACATACATCGTCGCAAGACAACATGTCGGTCTGTGTGAGCACGTGCTCGGAACCCAAAAGTCCGTGGAGGGGGTTCCGGACAGAGACGGTCAGTGTGTTAATTGAGCGGATTCAATCCTTCCTTCTGATAGTACAATCTTCAACCCTAAACCCTAACCCCTAACCCAACCGTAGGAATGAGCATTACAGAACAAGTGAAAAACCTCCCTCTTTGGTTGATAGGCGTCGCTCGCGTGGCCTCCTACTGCGGTGTTACGTCACGCGGCATGGCCGAAGACGCGGCTGCATGGTGCCTGTCAGCGACATCTGATCCCCTGCCGGCAGAACATGACATCAACAACTTCTTGGCCTTTACCAAGCGAGGGCGGGCCATGCTCCACAGCAAGCGCCTCGTGACGTGCCCCAACAATCCGTTTTGCTTTGCTGCCCTCTATCATGCGCGTGACGAATTGCAGCTCTGGCAGACGCGCACACGAGTGTCGACCATCAGTCCGGACTCCAACGTCAAGTCAAGCCTCGAGGAGAGGAGGATACTATCGGGGTCGACGTCTCCCCTACTACAATTAAACGGTGACCGCCATGTCAACCACGCCGTCACACTCGAGCTTCCAAGACATCAAGGACACTGTCAACAATCTATCATTGCCTGCCAAGAGCTACGGTGCCTTCCAGTTGATCTACATCGCAGGTCTCATCGCCGACAAGGACAGGCGCCATTATGGCCATTCTTCGCGCATGGGCCGCGCCACCGGAGAGCTCATCGGTGGGATGGTGTGGACCTGGGTTATCAACACCCTCTACTTTTCTGGCTGGAAGATCGCGGCCTGGGTCGCCGCTGTACTGACTCCCGCGTTCGCCATTGCCCTCAACTTCTTCGTTATGGCCGAGGACATGGTAGCCAAGGAAGAGGCGGCCGCCTCGGCGGGGACCAAGAGAGGCCATGTCGCTGCGCCCCTGACCTCCAAGAAACCTGACGTCAACCCGTCCGTGCAAACCACGCGTGTGTAGGAGCCTAAATCTATAAAATGTGTACTAAAGAGCATTAGCAGAAACCAACTCTACATACCGCACACCCATCCCTACACCCTAACCCTAATGTCTTTTGAACCTCATGCCAAGCAACTCGGCGTTCCCCTCAATGAGCTAGGCGCGTCGTACGCCGCCCCGGAGAGTGCCATCCCCATGATCCCAGCGATTGACGTTCAGGCCGACGAGCCCGTCGCTCCTCCCGCCCCTCCACATGGCGCCATCCAAGTTGGACATCTACGATGCCTCATCGAATGACTGGACCACCGCCGCCCTCTCCCAAAGTCGGGCCTACATGGGGGCCACCTCGATCACCAGTCACGACCTGGTCTTATTCGCTGGCGGGGCTTTGTCTGGTTTGGGCTCTTTCACGAACCGGGTGGACATCTACAACGCCGCGTCCAACTCGTGGACCACCGCCACCCTCTCCGAAAGTCGTGGCAATGTAGGGGCCACCACTGTGGGCGATCTGGCCTTCTTCGCGGGCGGGAGTCTGACCGTTTTCAAATCGTCCAACACGGTGGACATCTACGATGCGGCGGCCGACGCGTGGAGCACCGCCACCCTCTCCGTGAACCGCAGCTTCGTGGGGGCCACCACCCTGGGCAATCGGGCCTTCTTCGCTGGCGGTCGAGTAGAAGACGTTGAAACTACGGTGGATGTGGTGGACGTCTACGATGCGTCCTCCGGCCTGTGGTCCACCATCGGTCCCCTCTCAGCGCCAAGAACGGTTCTGGGGGCCATCTCAGTCGGCGAGCGCGTTCTGTTCGCCGGCGCCAATGTGGTGGACATCTACACGCCGTCGCTGGACGTGACACCATCTCCATCGATCACGCCGTCGCCCTCGATCACACCGTCGCCCTCAATTACGCCGTCGCCCTCGATCACACCGTCGCCCTCAATCACGCCATCGCCCTCGATCACGCCCTCAAGTACGCCCTCGATCATGCCCTCAAGTACCCCCTCGATCACGCCCTCAATCACGCCCTCGATCACGCCCTCAATCACGCTCTCAATCACGCCCTCGATCACGCCCTCGATCACGCCCTCGATCACGCCCTCAATTACGCCGTCGCCTTCGATCACACCCTCAATCACGCCCTCAATTACGCCCTCGATCACGCCGTCGCCTTCGATCACGCCCTCGATCACACCGTCGCCCTCGATCACGCCGTCGCCTTCGATCACGCCCTCGATCACGCCCTCGATCACGCCCTCGATCACGCCGTCGCCTTCGATCACGCCCTCGATCACACCGTCGCCCTCGATCACGCCGTCGCCCTCGATCACGCCGTCGCCTTCGATCACGCCCTCAATCACGCCGTCGCCCTCAATCACGCCGTCGCCCTCGATCACGCCGTCGCCCTCGATCACACCGTCGCCTTCGATCACGCCTTCGATCACGCCCTCGATCACGCCCTCGATCACGCCCTTGCCTTCGATCACGCCGTCTCCCTCGATCACGCCGTCGCCCTCAATCACACCGTCGCCCTCAATCACACCGTCGCCCTCGATCACGCCGTCGCCTTCGATCACGCCTTCGATCACACCCTCAATCACGCCGTCGCCCTCGATCACGCCGTCGCCCTCGATCACACCGTCGCCCTCGATCACGCCCTCGATCACGCCCTCGATCACGCCTTCGCCCTCGATCACACCGTCGCCTTCGATCACGTCCTCAATTACGCCTTCGATCACGCCCTCGATCACGCCGTCGATCACGCCCTCGCCTTCGATCACGCCGTCGCCTTCGATCTCGCCCTCGCCCTCGCCCTCGCCCTCGGCCCTGCCCGTGCCACTGGTGGAGGACGTTGCCGCCGTAATTGACACCACACTGCCCACCGTCAACGTGACTGTCCCGGCAACCGCAGGCGGTAAACTCGCCTCCATCTTTTAAAGCCACCCCACTGCGCCGCGTGACTGATCCCAACTCTAATCTGTGCCTGCGCACCCTCCACACACACACACACACACACACACACACACACACACACACACACACACACACACACA
>CDFE01065620.1:0-12294 GCA_000826465.1 Acanthamoeba mauritaniensis
CCCTCAAGTTTAACATCGAGTTCAAGCCTCGAGAGCCTTACCGGTACGGCATCTTGCGGTGCCTTCTGGTCGTAAGTGGTCGCAACTTCAGCCTCCACCACTACATCAAAGTCGAGGTACGTCAAAACGGTTGGCGTAGCATTGAAGGGAATGTAGTCGCTCACCTAAGCTGCTGCTGTTCAAGGTCTCGAACGAGGATGAGCTGAAGCTGTTGGCTCCCACCGCCGCATACAAGCCGAGGGTGATCGACGACGTGGTGCGAACCATCATCCCGGCCTTCCCGCCTGCGCGGGCGTCGAAGTCGCACCTGCACACACCTGTCGAAACCAGCTGGGTTGAGAGGCTCGATGAGTACCCTATACCGCAAAATCTGCAGGTACGCATGGATCTTGCCATCACACAACTCGCCCTAAGGGCATCTTTTAACTTTGGTGATACGCAGGACGACGTTGCTTCTCTCGGCCACTCCAGCAGCATCAATCCCTGGCTGACCCGGGACAACTACAGGTGGCCAGCCTTCTTTTGGTTTGTCCAGTGTTTCATGTATCGCTAAATTAGCGGTCACACAGAACCCGCCTACACAACTTGCTGTGGCTGGAGGAAGCTCAGGGGGTTGTCAACATGCGCAAGTTCGACCTCACGGAGATAACCCTGGAGCCGCTATCCTTCTACGAAGTAAACGGCAAGTTGGTGGAGGTGGACGAAGACGATTCTCCCGTATGCAAGCTGGAGATTCCAGGTTCGTGCATTGCTGCGACGATGGTTTTGATTACACAGTAAGCTCACGCAGGAGTCACCAGGGCTCGCGGAAGGTAGACCCTCGGTGTTGGCAAACGACATTGTTTACGTCTGGTTGCCTGGAACGACCGACTATGAGTATGAGGTAGGTCGCTTGTTGTTTGAGCGTCTATGGTCTAAACATGACAAACCATGGACATCAGGGCTTCGTCCACAATGTGGGGCAAGATCACGTGCTACTTAATCTCTGCCTGGATTTCCACCGAAGGTACGCGCAAATGGTCACATTGTTCGTCCTTGCTTTTATGGCATTGGGGCGTTTTCTCAACTTGAGCCAATGATTCCTTTGCGCAGACTGGCCGACAATCCACACCAAAAGTACAATGTGCGCTTCGCGTTCAATAGGCATTTGCTGCGCATGCAGCATCGAGCCGTCGACAAGGCCGACATCAAGCTGGTTTGGCCTGAGGCGGCGATCGATCTACGGGCTGTCATGCAGCAGCAGTCGAAGCCCAACGCTCGGGTTGCGGCCAAGTCATCGACGGCCCTGCAAGCCTCAGGCGTGTCCGATCACATCAACTGGTTCGACCAGAGGGTCTCTCAGAACAAAGAACAGGCTCGGGCAGTGAGAGAGGTCATCAACAGAAATTATGGCGACAAATCGCAGCCCATGCTCCTCTTTGGCGCCTTCGGTACCGGCAAGACCAGGTATGTCTCCCACGCCTAGCCCCTTAATCAGGGAAACTCATTCTCTCCACTTCACAGAACCTTGGTTGAGGCGCTCAAGCAGATCATTACCCTCCACCCCGCGGACGCAAAGATACTCATTTGCGCACCGTCCAACAGGTGTGCTACATCAAATACCAAGTACGGCTGCAGTGCAACTAACCTCTCAGCATTGTGTATGTTAGCGCCGCCGACGTGTTTGCGCAGCAACTTGCAGAATTCTCGGGACTGGACACGACCACCCTCTTTCGTCTCTACGCCCTTCACAGGTTAGTACTCATTCGAACTGCCCAACTCGGCCTAGAATTAATCACCTTCTTGGGCACACACAAGGCCTTTAGTTTCCGTGCCAATCTCGGTCGTGCAGTTTACGTCCTACAGCGAGAGTGACGGGCTCTTTTTGTTGCCACCGCTGGAGTCACTACTGAAGTACAAAGTGATCGTGGCCACAGCGTACGCACCATCTCTCTGACAAACACGGCTGCCATGAAACTGACGCTGCGGTAAATGGCATGGTTTGCCGGGAACAGACACACCTCGAGCAATCTGTTTGGTGTTGGTGTGAAGAAAGGTCACTTCACACACATCATTCTTGATGAAGCGGCACAAATGATGGAGGTAGGTTCACCCTGTCCACCATTAAGTCAGCACCATTTGCTCACAACCACACTCAATCCCCAGGCCGAAGCACTTATTCCGCTCACGCTAGCGGACGAGCGCTCTGTGATCATCATGGCCGGTGATTACAGACAATTGGGACCACACCTCGTGAGCCCCTCCAGCAAGTTGCACGGCCTCGACAAGAGCATCATGGCACCTACCGCCCAAACCTCAACCTGCAGTCAATAATATTGCTAATGCTCACCGATCGTGCCACTAATCCAGGAGAGGATGGCAAACTTGCCGATCTATCTGTCCGGCGCCAACCACTGCCTTCTGGAGCTGGTCAAGAACTACCGGTCGCATCCGGCCATTTTGGCCTACCCCTCCAAGCATTTCTACAACGGGAAGCTGTCGGCCATGGCTCCACCCAACGAAGTAAACCATCTCTGCGGGTGGAAGATGTTGCCCAATCCTAAATTCCCAATGCTCTTCTACGGTGCTTTCCCAGCAAACGTACCAAGTGACCCACTGACGACTAACCCTGTTGCACGCATGCGCAGGAGTGGAAGGAGAGGACAAACAGGAGGGAGACTCGCCTTCATTCTTCAATCCGCACGAAGCCATCGTAGTGGCCGATCTGGTGATGAGTCTCTTGAAGGAGAAGAAGCTATCACAGTTCGACATCGGCGTCATCTCCCCCTTCCGCAAGCAGATCATGAAAATACGAAACCTGCTTCGCTCGAGGAGTATCTGGTGCGTCTCACTCGCAATTTTGACCAGCGCCAACTGACAGATATGAAACAACCTGTCAGGAATGTGAAGGTCGACTCCGTCAACGAGATGCAGGGCAAAGAGCGAAAGGCCATCATCATCTCGACAGTCCGCGCATCGCGAGATTGGAAGGAACACGACAGGTACAGAACTATACACAGCTTCGCTTGGCGTATGGCTAAACACGTGTTCTTGGATCAACAGAGTGCACGGCGTCGGTTTCCTCAGCGACGTACGCCGTCTCAACACCGCCATCACCCGCGCCAGATGCTTGCTGGCCGTTGTTGGTGATCCCTACGTCCTTTACCAAGTGCGTACCGTATCGACCCGTCTCATGCTACGCGCTAAAGCCGAAAAGCTGACCCTCGATCGCATGGTTGACTGCAGGACGCACACTGGCGCGACTTGATCCAGTACTGCCAGAGCAACAACTCGTACATCGGTCCCGAGATTCGGCTGGACAACTTCGAGGCGAGGGAGAAGAAGGAGCAGCAACACAAGGAGAGTCAACAGCAGCTAAAACAGCAGCAGCAGCAGCAGCAACAGAAGCAAGAGGAACAGCGACAGCAGCAGCTACTAGTGCAGAAACAAGAGGGGGAGCAACGGCAGCAACAGCAGCTTCAGCTACAACAACCACAGCTCGTCGAGCAACAGAAGACACAATCGCAGCAGAAGGGATCTCACCCGACTCCGTCGCCAGCACCGCCTCAGCAGAACCAGCACACTCAACCGCCGAAGCCTTCAGCCTGGCAACCTCCCGCCGTCGAAATTCAGCGAACACCTCTGCCGGCACTTACCGCTGCTCAGTTGCCGCTCGGCAGCAAAGACAGCTCACCGCCTCTGACGCTGCCGGCGACACAGAACCCGGCCCCTGCCCAACAGCTGCCTCCGCACGCACTTGCCACCCATCCCTGGCATTGGAGCCACCCGCCGCACCAGCACCCTCTTCACCCGTACCACACCACGTTGGGACACCACCCTATGGTGTTCAACCCGCACTCTCTGCCCTTCCTCACCCCTTCGGCGCCGCACCCGTCGCAACTTCCCGAGATGCCACACCACCTGCTGGCGCAGCTGCCTATGCCCGCTCCCACAGCATTCCAGCCCCCGCCGGCTGTAGACACCTCTGCAGTCACCAAGCCGGTGAGCGCTCCGGTCCTTTCGGCGGCAGAGAAGCGGGCAAACGAGCTGCTGGCCCAACAGATGATGGCCCCGCAACCTCGGCCTCTTCCTGAGCTCGCCGGCGAAAGCGAAGCAGAGGAGGAGCAGAACGAGTACGCGCCGCTGTACTCGTTCGAGGGCCAGCCGCTGATCATGGCCAAGAAGACCGCGCCAGGCTACCCGGCCGTGATGATCAACGAAAAGGACGGCGCGCTGGTGGTGAAGATCTCCCTGTTCGGCCTGTCGGTCGTGGTAGAACGCAACGGCCAGCTGATCTACGTGCGCTTGCGCGATTCCGCCGAGGTCAAGAACGCGCTCTTCACCCTGCCACTCCTCCATGCCATGCCGACATCCAAAGGTATCGAAACCTCTTCATTCCCCATCAAAACGTGGCGTTGTGTCGCGCATGTCAAGTGGATCGTTGTTGGTGTTGTTAGCTCTCATATCCCGTGGTTTGTGTGCACAGTAAAACGAAACAAGAAAGCGCAGAGCGGCGAGCGAGCGGTGTTGCTCGTAGCGGTGCCGCAAGGGTTCGACCCGTCGAAGACTAAGTTCGAGGAGGGCCAGACGCTGCTCATCATCACCATGGTACGGCCCGCGCTCTCGACCCGACTGCTCACGGTAACCACCACCAAGACGGACCTCCTGTGAAGCGAGTGGGCACCACTTTCCCCTTTTCTTTAGCCAATCACAAGCTGTAATCACACGGAGTTTGGTGTATATCATCAAAATTGTGGCCACGAGGCGAGTGGCTCTCGTTTTCTATCAACCCACGCACAACACAGGCCACAAGGCCATGGACCGAAGGCGAGGGTGGATACCCTTCCCTGTCGTCCTGCTCCTCCACTTTGTTGTCTTGGTCGCCGCCTACGCGACTTCAAGCCGCGAGCTGATGCTCTCGCTCCCGCGTCCTCATAAAGCTGCCCAGGGCTGCGCCTGGTCTGGTACGCACTTCTTCGCCTTCGTTCTTTTTTTGCTTTTCGTTCTTTTGTTTTCTTTCTTTTCTGAACTTTATTGATGACCCAGAGGTGGAGGTGCGCGCGGCACTCGAGGACTTCTACCACGCCACGGGCGGACCGCACTGGACAGCCCAGTGCGCCCCGAGCGATGCGCCCGGCAGCCCCTCCTGCTGGCTAGGCCCAGGGCAAGTGTGCAAGTGGTATGGAGTTGATTGCCTGGTATATTCGGGCGGCTTAAAGACGATCTCTCTAATCCTGCCGGCGAACAACCTGACTGGCCACCTGCCCGACTCGCTCGCCCGCCTGTGCTCCCTCGGTTCGCTGGTACTGGAAGACAACGGCATAGAGAGCGTGTCAGCCTTGGGCCAATACCCACTGCCCAACATCTGGGTCATCAACCTCGCCCGCAACAACATCTCAACCCTACCACCTCATTTCGGTACTGTGTGCGTTGTGCGCGTGCGAGTTATGGCTGAGTCTAACTGGCGGATGGCAGGGAACCTGACCAACCTCCACGGGCTCGTACTCAGTTGGAATCCTCTGCGTGGCAGCTTTCCCAACTGGATGAAGTACCTCGAGAATCTCTGGATGCTCGATCTCACCGAATGCGGCCTATCAGGCAGTCTACCAGACATCTTCGGTGGCAGCATGCCCTCCCTGTTCCATCTCGTGCGTAGTAGACCCCATTGTCCTGCTACGTGATGTTTTGTTTTGTTAGACTCAGCCACACGCACCACATACACATCGCACCGCCACACGCACACGCACACGCACAGGGGCTGTCCAACAACAATCTCACAGGCAATCTGCCCGGTAATTGGAGTGGAATGTCGCAATTACTCCACAACACCATCGACCTGAGTCGAAACCGGTTCACAGGTGTCCTGATCCCTAACCTTCCATCCCTCCGTGCTCCGGTGGCAAAGCGCATTGACGGTGACGTGGCGCGTTATTGGCAGGACCCCTCCCGCCGAGCATATTCGGTCAAATGCTCCAAGTGCTGGTCCTGCGGCACAACCAACTCTCCGGCTCCATTCCGGTAATCACGCGTGCCGTCAATCTCCGCGTTTTCGATGCCTCTTACAACCGCTTCACTGGGCCGCTGCACCTGGTCGGCGACATGGTGCGTTTCGCCCGGCCTTGTGGAGAGAACCCTCGATCGCATACTCTGACTCCATGCGATCCGCGGCGCGGTGCAGGCCCTCTCTGCAACCCTGATCGATGTCAGTCACAATGACTTGGACGGGCCACTTTCGACTGCACTGGTCAATTCAGCTACTCTGGTCTACCTGTCGATAGTCGGTTCGAGCGCTCAATCTTTATTATCATTATTGCCTTTTCCAAAGTCATGTCTTCGGTCGTGCACGTGTTGTGCGTGTTGTGCGTGGCGTCGGTAAATCAGGTAATCTGAAGATGCGGATGGAGGGGCCACTACTGCCCACGTGGCTGGAATTCGACCGGAGCACATTCAACAAGCCCAACGGCGACTCCTTCTTCTGCTACGGCCTCCGACCCATAAGCTACTTGCACGTACGCCGCGCCCATCTATCATCCATTTAATTTGTGGATGCTATTGTTGAATGATCTGCGCCAATGATTGGTGGGCTGCGTTTCGGCCGAAAATGTCCCAACAGCTGGAGATGTCTCCGGAATACCTCAACTACGAGCACTGCTTCTGCGCCCCCAACTACTACGGCCTGCCACCCGATGACTGCCGGCCCTGCCCAGCGCACGGCAATTGCAGCTACGGTCACAACTCCATTTCGTGGAGTCGCGGCTATTACCCCATCTTCAACGACAGTTCGTTCCCAACCGCACATGAACTCAAGCCCACTCACCACACACGCACAAAGCAATAGCTGACGACTAATCTACAGGTGAGGTGCTGGCGGTGCTGCCGTGCACTGACACGTTGCACGGCGCGGCGGGCTTGAGCGCGTGCAATCCCTACGGGAATTGCAGCGCCAAGCAGGGCTCCTCATTCCTCCCAGCGTGCCAGCTGTGCGCTCCAGGCACCACCGGTTTATCCTCTCACTTCTCTTCTTTTCCTTCACATCAAACATTATCTCACATCTGTGTCAAACGAACTATGTTGCACGCAGGTAGACTGTGTTCGCTTTGTTTGTGTTCGGTCGACACGGCGGTCGATGGCGAGTGCTTCTTCTCCAGCGATGGTCGCTGTGTGCAGTGCAACACGTCGACCACCATTGCCGCGGCCACGGTCCTTGGCGCCTGCTTGGCTGCCGCACTCGTCGCCTGGGTCGCCCTCGCCTGTCGCTGGCCGCCGCTCTACCGACGCCTGCGTGCTGCCGTGTCCCTCGTCTCCGACTCCGGCACGCTCAAGATCACCATCGTGTGGCTTCAGATAACGGCCGCGCTCAACACGGTAGCCGGCGGCTGGCCCCAGTGGGCGCTCGATCAGTCTGGCATCAAGTGGGTCCGCGTCAGCAACCTGAGCACCAGCGGCACGGGCCTCGAGTGCGTGATCGGGCACCTGGCTGACCCGCGCTGGAACCTGCTGGCCTACCTCCTCCTCCCCGTCGCCCTCTCCGCGCTCATCATCGCCGCCGTCCTGTGCCGCATGGTCCTGGCTCAGCTTCGCATTAGTTGGCGTTTCACGGCCGCGCCGTCAGCATCGCGCTCGCCGTCGTCCGCCCACGATCAACGTCTCGTCACCGACCCCGCCGCGCTGTCGCCCGTCAATTACAGTGATGACGATGATTATCATCAAAAGGGAGACGAGGAGCGCATGCGACTGCTGGAGACCGAGTCCATCGACGGCGTAGCGGCGGAGTTGGAAGCGGCGGAGGGGTGGCAGGCGAGTGCGTGGGAGTGGGGGCGGTATCTATGGCTGTGGATGGTCTACTTCCTCTACTTTGGCCTCACCAGCCGCACTCTCGAGGTTTTCTCCTGCGTCGAGGAACCCGTCGAAGCCGAGCGCTTCATGGCCAGCCTCCCCTGGCTACGATGCGTCCCGTACGCTACCTTCTCCTGTCGCGTTGTGTGCGTGTGCGCTGACGCCTCATGTGGAGCTATGCAGAGCCACGGAGTGGGGCACGCTGGTGTGGATGGGCACGGCGGGCGTGCTGATCTACGTGCTTGGCATTCCGCTCCTGCTTGCCGTGCTCCTGATCGTGCACCGGCGC
This sequence comes from Acanthamoeba mauritaniensis, assembly GCA_000826465.1. Taxonomy (NCBI): domain Eukaryota; phylum Discosea; order Longamoebia; family Acanthamoebidae; genus Acanthamoeba; species Acanthamoeba mauritaniensis. The sequence continues at coordinate 8,105 of CDFE01065620.1, forward strand.
CGCGCCCAGGAACCGGCCGTGCGGTACTGGCTGGGCCATCTCTACCGCTGCTACCGCCCGGCCATGCACTGGTACGAGACCGCCATCATCGCCCGGCGGTTGGCCATCGCCGCCATCGTCGCCATGCTGCCGGCCGAGACCGCGCCCATGGCCCGCTTGACCACCGTTGTGCTGGTGCTACTCGCCGCGTTCGCCCTCCAGCGCGGCTTCCGGCCCTTCACGCGCCCGATCGACAACGCACTCGAGGAGGCGGCCCTGGGCACCATCCTGCTCACCTTCATTGCCCAGACCGCCTGGCGCAACCAGGAGCAGTTCAGCTCCTTCTTCGCGACCGACTACTCGCTCGTCGAAAAGGCCCTCGGGCTCGACACCGCGTGGTACGACTGTTTGTGGCGTGATGTTGTGTGATCGCCGCTGACGTGGGTGCAAACGTATGCAGGTATGCGACGGCGTTGTTGGTGTGTTTGATGGTGTGGCACGTGCTGTTCTTCGGCGCGCTGGTGGTGATCATGGTGTGGCCGCTGTGCGTCATCGTCTGCTCTGCCCTGCGCCGTCGCTGGCGCCTGCGCTTCGGTGGAAGTTCCGAAGCCATCCAATAACATTCATGTGTGCATAGAAACATTGCGAGTTTCATGCGTAGGGGAAGAGGGAGCCGAAGAGCATGTGCTGGAGGACGGGCAGCTTGGAGAGCACGTCCTGGTTGTACTTCATGAACATGCCCTTGTTGATCTTCTCCCACGAGGCCGCTCCGCTGATGTTGTAGAGATCGGGCGAGTGCTCGAAGAACGGACCCTTCTTCACCTTTTTGTACGACGCACACGACACAACGCAACACGACACACGACACACGACACACGACACGCGACACACGACACGCGACACACGACACGCGACACGCGACACACGACACACGACACACGACACACGACACACCCAAAAGAGTTAGCATCAAAACTGAGTGATTTCAAGAAGATGAATGCGTGATAAGGTACCGTGTGGATGTAGTGAATGCAGCCCAGGTAGAGGTACTCGTCGGCATGGCGTGCCACCAGCTCCTTGTCCATGATCGAGCCCGGCTGGATATCCGGGTTGTCTGCATGTATGTGAGTGCGTGCGGCGGTGCGTGTGCGTGCGATGTGTGCGTGGTGTGCGTGGGCGTGCGGAGGCTGAAAGGGGGAAGCGCGGAGCTCACCGATGAGCTGGGCCGCGCCCCAGATGAAGGGCACGAACTGGTGGTCGTCCAGGCACCAGACGCCTCGCGAGCCCGCCGGCTCTTGCCCGTAGGTCTGCTGCACCTTACGCACTGCACGCACCTCGGCCTTCAGAAGAAGAAGAAGAAGAAGAAGAAGAAGAAGAAGAAGAAGAAGAAGAAGAAGAAGAAGAAGAAGAAGAAGAAGAAGAAGCGCACCGAGAGTGAGGTAGCGAGCAAAGACCCGGGTGACAAGAGCGGCGAGGTGTTCCTGCTGGACGAGCCCGAGGGCGTGAAGGCAGTACATCCAGATGACGAAGTGGAGCTCGTGCCCGGTCCCGTAGTCGATGCGCACAGCGTTGCCGAAGCTGTCGAGCAGGTAGGCCACCAGCTCCTGCGTCGCTCCCGTCTTCTCCTCGGGCAGGACCAGCTTGTGCAGCTCCTCCGCAGCCTTCGTCACCACCATCACCATCATCATCACCACCATCAGCGCCATCACCAGCTTCATCACCAGCTTCATCATTGAGAGGTGGGGGTAAGCGAGTAGTACAGCGGCGAGCTTGGCGTGCCAGGTGCGGAAGGCCTTGTTGCCGAACCGCATCTCGCCGGTCTCGGGCGGCGTTTCATCCACCAGCTTGTCCACCCGCTCCAACAGCGCCAGGGCGCCCTCCACCGCCTCATGATTTTATGTGACATTGTCTCGAGGAGATGAGCCAGAGGTGCGATTAAAGCAGAGATGGAAGAGATGTAGAAGATACATGCATGATGAATCTCAGGGGAGGGGTCGTACGGGGCAGAGGACAGCAGGAGCGGTGTTGGATTTCCGTAGTGTGGCCTTGTTGAGGGCGTGCAGCCATGTCTGCAGGAGCTTGTACGTGGGGCTGGCCTGGAATCGCTGCACATCGGCTTGCGTCCCAATCCGCTTGCGGGGCACCACGCCCTGGTGGCCCGCCGTAGTCGGGACAGCCACAGCAGGAGCGGCCTCGCCTTCCATGTTCTGTCGTCTTCCTTGATTTTAGGGATCAATTAAAATATAATACGAAATAAACTCGTTCTTATTATTTACTTTTATCTTATTATTTATTATTTTTATTTCAGAAATAGCCCACAACGGTAACTTGCTGGGGCAATGCTGGGCAACAACAAGATGTCGGTCTCGGAAGGGGAGGTGGCCGCACGGCACAAGAAGCGGAGCTCCGCCCAGGGCCGCGCCACCCTGCCCCTCACCCTCGAGAAACTCAAGGAGCTGCAGGCCGCCGCTTCTTCCCATCCAAAGAAGAAGGTGCGGCGGATCCCGCTACATCGCCCCCCCCCCAAAAATGTTATCCTCCCCCCCCCGCCTTGGCCTTCGACCCTTTCTTACGCCGGCCTGAGGCGGCTGTGTGCCGTGGCAGACCCGGGTGGCGGTGGAGGGCGAGTACGAGGACGAGGGGACCCTGGCCGAGGAGCTGTCGGAGGTGCTGTCGGCCGGGGAGGCCGCCCATGCGCGCGAAGCCGCGTGGCGCGTGGTGCCGGGACTGCCGCAGCCGCAGCCGCAGCCGCGCGGCGAGGTGGTGCGCGCGCTGTTCGATCGCCTGCGGGCCGCCGCAGCTGGAGCGCAGCAGCAGGACGCGCCCGAGGGGTTGCCGCTCCAGGACCTGCGCCACACGGCCCTCGCGCTCCTGCACTTTGCCCTCGGCGGTACCGCCAGCCTCAACCCACCACCCCGTGCGTGTGCCGCGGCGCAGTTGGGTGTGGCCAAACCTAACCGGCGCGGGCTGCAGGTGAGACCGAGGCGGAGAGCCGGCAGCACCAGCACCAGGCGGACCCGCAGCTGCGGCAGCTTCAGCGCGCCCTCGCCACAAACCGCGTCCTCATGGGTACATGCACGCCCGCACCCCACAGCCGCACACCACATCTCCCCGCCCGCCCTAACAAACTACTTTAAACGATCGATGCGGGGCAGATGGCGGTGCGTACGAGGTCTACGCCAACTACTTTTGTGCAGCCAAGAGGTAGGCCCCACCTCGCTGCGCTCCCCCGCATTTCGCAGGACTGATTCATGAACGTTCGAATGGAATGGGGAATGGCGGTGGCGGTGGCGGCGACGGCAGGGCGGTCGAGGCTGGACAGTCGCAGCAGGGGGGAGGCGCCGCGGGAGAGGGGACGTCGGCGCAGGGCGAGGAGTCGGCCGCGGATATGCGGGTGTATGCCAACCTGCTCCTCCTGCTCCTCATCTCCAACTCGGACCACCCCGACCTGCCCCTCCTTCTGGGTAACCCCCCTCTTGCCCGCGGTTCCCCTGTGGGTGTCCTCGAGCGGGCGAGCTGACGTTCCAATGCGCCGCCGCACAGTCGGCAACGGCCAGCCGCAGGGGCTGGTCTACGTGCTGTTCGACTGCCTCGTCGACTTTGGCGACCGCCGCCACCCTCACTACCCCATCAAGAAGGTCCCGACACCGCTCCGCTTCAGTAACGCGGGTGTCCGTGGTGCTCAACGCATTGTGTGTCGTATGTCGCGTCGCGTGTGGTGTGCGCGCAGGTCTTGCTGCTGATGTGGAAAAGCGTGTTGTATGGCTGGGGCGGCACTGCTTCGCTCGCCCGCAGAAAGGAGGAGGAGCGACGCCGTCGCGGGCTGCCCCTGCTGGGACCCCTCGACGTCAAGAGCAGCCCCGCCAACCTGCAGGCCCTCCGCCAAAACGCCTCACAGTTTCGCAAGTGCGCACAACACTTCCCCGATTCCCCTCGCAATCTCAGGCCTCTTTTGCAGACTTGCATGGTTCGCCGGAATCTGACTTGCTGTGCTCCTGCAGGTCCCACACTCGCTTGGCCATGCAGGCCTCGGTCTACTCGAGCGCGGGCATGCCTGCTGTGCGTGTTCGCCCAGTCTTTAATGTGTAGATGACCACCTCACCTTTGTGATATATGCTGCACAGGCGCTGCGGGAGGCCCAGAGGCTGGTGGAGCATGGACTGAGCCCCTACTCCCACCCCGCCCACTTCCCCTTCGACTCCGTACGTGAG
>CDFE01065663.1:1798-17352 GCA_000826465.1 Acanthamoeba mauritaniensis
GGTGATTGGGATGGGTTGCCCCTGCTGTCCTCCTGGTGCCGCCATTTCGATCAATTAATTGATGCAAACGGGAAAAAAACGAAAAGAAATTGGCTTTTTTTTGTTTCTTCTTTTCTCGGCAGCAGAAGAGGATGGAGGTGGACGACGAAGCGCGAGCAGCCGAGACACCGCAGCAGCAGGGACTGAGCGCGATGGAGATGGCATCCATCGCGGCGGCCCTGGGCGAGGACGACCCTGCCCTGGCACATCTTGTGGCAGCGGCCCGCGGACTGCAACTGCAGTCCCAGCCCGGCGGTGGTGCGATTCTGGTCGAGGAGCGAGGACGAGGCCACATCCTCGAGCAGGCCCAGGCCGACGGGAGCAGCTTCGTGTGCGACATGTGCCACGGCATCGTCGCCACGCGTCGTCGCGTGCCGCACGTCACTCAGTGGTGCCCGGCCCTGCCCTACTCGCCCATGCAGCGCGACTAGCGGAGGGGAGGGGCCAACACCACCAAAATGCAGCAACAACCGTTGTCAAACGTTTCTCTGTTCTTTGGGGCGAGCACACCCACACCCACACCACATGCAGCTCAGCGCCGTCTTGCTCGTCGAGGAGTGAAGCCCAGCACAGTGCAAATGTCCGGTTAAATCCTAGTGTCCGATGTTTTTGTCGACATGCAAGGGGAGGGCATCAAGGCTCACGGCGCTACACAAGTTCTTGCTCGGTCGCATCACCACAGCTGCCCGATCGACACAACGATGGAGACGGTCACCGCCGAGAGCGGGGCGGTCACTGTGGGCATGGAGGATGTGACCGCAGTGGAAAACTTCATCGCGGGGGTATGTCCCTATCTGCTCGGGGCATCGAAGGACGACATCACTTCGGCCCTGCACACTCCCGACGCCACCTTCAAGCTGAAGAAATTTGCGAGCGACCCCAAGAATCCCGTGCTCTTCATCAATCTTGCCGCACCTGACGATGAGGAGGTAGAGGAAGGCACCGTGAGTGCAGGTATGCTCATCCCCGCTGGCCATTTGTTGAATGCTCGCCAAAATGCTCAAAAGCTCTATCGCAATTTCTCCAGGAGCGAAGCCGACGATTTCGATCGAGCTGGAGGTTTCGTTCGTGAATGAAAAGTCAAGCAGCGTTGCCATCATCAAGACGCAGCCCGACGCCGTTTTTGATGGCGGCAAGGACTTCGTGGGCCAGCTGCAAGTGATCAAGTTGAACGGCTCGCCATTCGATTCGCTACACGCGTTTCTGCATCACTCCCTCAACCCCTTCTTCCGATCGTTCATGAAGGCGGGCGGCAAGAAGAGCGACAAGGACCCCAAGGGCGTAGTCGAGAAGAAGATGGCCGAACTGGAGCTCACCCTCTACAACTGCAAGCAAAATGTACAAATCGAGCAGGTCAAGCTTTCCTTCCACCCCGACATTGCCCAGGCCGCCAAGAAGGTTTAAGCCCCCTCCTCGCTGCGACTCGCTTCTCGCTCCTCCAAGTTTGCAGGTTTTGGCCGCTTCTGCCTTTTGCTCACGCCGTACACGTGCAGGACGGCGGCCGTACGCTTCGAGTCGAGGACTTGGGCGAGCACGCCACGGAGACCCACTTCCTCAACTCGCTCCAGGCCATGGTGAACGTGTGGATTCGCAACATCCAGAAAGTCACCAAGCACGAACGGTACCGCACCGCCACCACCATCACGTAATTGCTCGTTCTCACCCTTGAAACCGCCATTTCAGGATTGAGACGATGCCGGCCGGCAGTGAAACCCTGCAGGAGATCAAGTTCTGGGTCGAGCTTGAGGGCGTCCTCCAGAACATCACCGACCAGCTCGAGACGCCCGAGTCCCGTACGTTCACACCACACACACACAACCTCGAAGCCTGCGTGCGCATGGGCTCACACGACCCCTCCCCGTCATCCTCCATGATCTGGGCAGAGTGCACCCTGAACGCGTTGAAGCAGGCCAAGCGCTTCCACGCCACGGCTGCATTCGACACGGACACGATCGGCCTTAAGAAGGCCAAGGAGGTGGTGGCCCAGTACAAGCCCATGATGAAGGACTTCCCCATCGATGACCTCCTCACCGCGGCCGAGGTGAGCAAAATCTCCGACGCGGTCAAGGCCATCTTCACGCACCTCAAGCGCACGAAGAACGCCTACTACCCGATCAACCGCTACCTGCAGCTCGTCGAGGCCATCTCCCGGGACCTGTGCAGCAAGGTGCTGAGCATCCTCCGCACCAAGCGGCTCATGCACATGAGCTACGCCGACTTCGACCGGGTCACCGGCGACTGCAAGCAAGTCTTTGCCGTGTGGGAGGACGAGTTCGAGTCCTTCCGCGACTCCATTCGCGAGATCGCCAAGAAGCGGAACAAAGAGAAGATCCCGCTCAAGATCAACGCCGAGAACCGGCAGCTCCAGGAGCGCATCGACGAGGTGCGCAAGTTCAGGCAGCAGCACGAGGAGCTCCACGGCGTCGTCTCGCGCGTGCTGCCCAGCGGCGTGGCCGGTCCCGGCGGCATCAACCCCAGCAAGGAGATCCACGAGGCCTACCAGCTCGTCATCCAGCTCGACGTCCTCGACCTCACGCCCGAGGGCGCCGAAGCCTGGCGCGCCGGCGTCAAGAAATACGAGGTACGGCACCTTGTCACTGCGCGAATCTCTCTTTCCTCTCCAACACGACACAATCTTACGGTTCTCTTTTCGTTATCCTCCACTGTGTAGGGGAGGATTGATCGCGTGGAGACGCACATCACGGACCAGCTCTGCGACAGGCTCGCCACGGCCAAGAACGCCAGCGAGATGTTCCGCGTGTTCAGCAAGTTCAACGCCCTCTTCTTCCGCCCGCGCGTGCGCGAGGCCATCCAGCTCTACCAGGCCCAGCTGATCGAGCGCGTCAAGGACGACATCAAGTACGGCTTGTCCTGCGAGCGCATTTTTATTCTTTTCATTCGATGCTGACGTGGCTCGTGGCTTGTCGTAGGGTCTTGCACCATAAGTTCAAGCAGCAGTACTCCAACTCAGAGGCCTCCTACATGGCCCAGCTGCGCGATCTGCCGCCGATTGCGGGTGCCATCATCTGGGCCACCCAGATCGAGCGCCAGCTGGCCGCAGAGATGAAGCGCGTCGAGGACATCCTGGGCAAGGGCTGGGAAGTTGACGTGCAGGGTCAAAAGCTCAAGGCCGACGGCGAGCGCTTCCGGCGCAAGCTCAACACGAGCGTCATCTTCGAGGAGTGGGTCAAGGACGTCGAAAGTCGCAACTTCCAGATCTCCGGTCGTCTGTTGGACGTGGCGCGGAAGGGCGCCAAGCTCAACCTCGACGTGCACTTCGACCCGCAGATCATCACCCTCTTCAAGGAGGTCCGCAACCTGCAGGCGCTCAACTTCCGCGTGCCGCTGCAGATCATCCTGCTGGCCTCCAGCGCCAAGCAGGTCTACCCGTTCGCTGTCTCCCTCAAGGAGTCGGTCCGCACCTACATTCAGGTACGCCAGTCATACATCCCTCACCCCCCTCTCGGCTCGTGGGCTGACGCTCCCTATGCGGACAGTCCTGCGCGCGCGTGGGCGGTGAAGTGGCGCCGCTCGTTGCGGCCTACAAAAAGGACGTACAGACGCTTCTCAACGAGGGCTTCCACTCCAAGTGGGAGGCCGGCTCCAAGCTGGAGCCCTACGTGCGCCGCCTTGCCGACGCCGTGTCCACCTTCCGGTCCGTATTTTCATCATTGCTGTCATAATACTCCGCTTGATTACTCACACGTCCGCTCGTCAAACAACAGGGACAAGGTGGACGAGCTGCTGACCAAGCACGAGAAGATCATCCAGTGTATGGAGCAGCTGGGCAGCTGCCCCATCCACGGTCCTGCGCTGCACAGGATCGCGTCGAAGCTGCAGGAGGCTGTGGACGAGCTCAACCTGGCCGGGTACTCCAACCTGGACGCCTGGGTGCGTCGGCTGGACAAGCAGCTCGAGGCCGTCCTCACCGAGCGGCTGCTGCACGCCCTCGACGCCTGGCTCTCGACCTTCTCCACCGACGGCTCCTCGCCCGCCGACGTCCAGGGCAGCGGATCCGATGCGCTCGTCGTAGCGGGCGACTCGTCGTCCCCGCGGAAGGACGCTCAGGAAGCTGCGCGCCACCGGCCGCTGATCCGTACATCCGTGCACGAGGTGCTCATCCGAAACCAGATGATGCACCTGCAGCCGCCCCTGCACCACGCGCGCCAGACGTTCCTGCAACAGCTGTCGGCCTACCTGGGCACCATCTGCGACCTGCCGCGGCTGCAGAGCTCGCGGTACGACGCGTCGCTGTCGCACAAGAAGGACGCCGAGCGCGCACCGCCGCCGACGTACCGGCACCTGCTGGCGCGGCTGCCGGAGGGCGCCCTGCGCAAGGTGTACGAGGCCATTGAGGAGCGGCTGCGGCAGGTGTCCGAGTACGTTGACATCTGGCTGCAGTACCAGGCCCTGTGGGACATGGAGGCGTCGACGGTGTTCAACCGGCTGGGCGAGGACTTGAGCCTGTGGCAGCGGCTGCTCGAGGAGATCAAGCGCTCGCGGCGCACCTTCGACAACTCGGAGAGCGAGAAGCGGTTCGGGCCGGTGGTGGTGGTCTATGGTCAGGTGCAGTCGTCGGTGTCGCACAAGTACGACCTGTGGCACAAGGACATCCTGCAGCGCTTCGCCAGCCGCATGAGCGAGGCCATGCGCGCCTTCTACGCCACCATCAGTGGCGCGCGCACGGAGCTCGAGCGGCACCAGGTCGAGGCCGAGTCGACGGCCGACGCGGTGGTGTTCATCCTGCGCGTGCAGGAGATCCGCAAGAGCTTGCCCGCCTGGGGCGAGGAGCTGCGCACCTACGCCAACGGGCAGGAGCTGCTGCGGCGCCAGCGCTACAGCTTCCCGGCCGACTGGCTCGAGTACGACATGGTCGACGGCGAGTGGCACGTGTTTAACGAGATCCTGCAGCGCAAGACCGACTCGCTCAACGCGCAGATCCCGTCGCTGCAGATGAAGGTGGCTGCCGAAGCCAAGCTGCTCGACGAGCGCATCCGCCAGTTCGCCGACGACTGGGCCGCGCAGCGCCCGGTGTCCGGGGACACGCGCCACTCGGCCGCGCTTGATACACTCCGCATCTTCGACGGGCGACTGGTGCGGCTCAAGGAGGAGCACACGCGCATCACGGCGGCCAAGCAGGCGCTCGACCTTGAGCCCTCGGGCGAGGACCAGCTGGGCGCCATCGAGGAGGAGATGCGCGACCTCAAGGAGGTGTGGTCCAAGCTCGCGCAGGTGTGGGCCAACCTCGACCAGCTCAAGGAGACCCCCTGGTCGGCCGTCATGCCGCGCAAGGTGCGCCAGGCGCTCGATGACATCCTGGCGGCGCTCAAGACGCTGCCCAACCGTGTGCGCCAGTACTCGGCCTTTGAGCACCTGCAGACCACGGTCAAGGACTACCTCAAGGCCAATGTCGTGGTGGCCGACCTGCACTCGGAGGCCGTCAAGGAGCGCCACTGGAAGGAGCTACGGCGCAAGCTCAACGCGCAGTGGCTGCTCAACGAGCTCACGCTGGGCGACGTGTGGGCCACTGACGTCAACAAGTACGCCGGTCTCTACAAGGAGGTCATCCAGCGCGCGCAGGGCGAGCTCGCCCTCGAGGAGTTCCTTAAGCAGGTGCGCCAGTACTGGGAAACGGCCGAGCTCGACCTGGTCAACTACCAGAACAAGTGCCGCCTTATCCGCGGCTGGGACGACCTCTTCGCCAAGCTCGCCGAGCACTCCAACTCGCTGGGCGCCATGCGCATGTCGCCCTACTTCAAGGTCTTCGAGGAGGAGTCCACCGGGTGGGAGGACAAGCTCTCGCGCCTTCAGAACCTGTTCGATGTGTGGATGGACGTCCAGCGCCGCTGGGTCTACCTGGAGGGCATCTTCTCCGGCTCGGGCGACATCCAGCACCTGCTCCCGCAGGAGTCGGCCCGCTTCCGCGCCATCAACACCGAGTTCGTCGCCCTCCACAAGAAGGTGAGCGCCGCCCCGCGCGTGCTCGAGGTGCTCCACATCGAGGGCATCCACCGTCAGATGGAGCGTCTCGCCGACCTCCTCGCCAAGATCCAGAAGGCGCTCGGCGAGTATCTCGAGCGCCAGCGCTCCGCCTTCCCGCGCTTCTACTTCGTCGGTGACGAGGATTTGCTCGAGATCATCGGCAACAGTCGCGATATCGTCAAGATCCAGAAGCACCTACGCAAGATGTTTGCCGGCCTCTCCGCCCTCGTGCTCGACGACTCGCAGACCGAGATCCTGGGCATGGCCTCGCGCGAAGGCGAGACCGTCATGTTCAAGCGCGTCGTCTCGCTCAAGGACCACCCCAAGATCTACGAGTGGCTCGCCCAGGTAGAGAACGAGATGAAGCACACCCTGGCCTCTGCCACCGCCGACGTGCTCGCCGAGATGAACGCCCTCCAGCCGCAGGGTCCCGACGCCCCGCTCGACGTGCCTGCCTACCTGGGTTGGATCGACCGCTGCCCCGCGCAGCTTCTGCTCATCGCCACCCAGATCGGCTGGACCCGCCAGGTGGAGGACGCCCTCACGGCCGCCGCCTCTGGTGGTGGCTCGCAGGCCCTCTCGGCCGTGGTGGCCGACGTGGAGACCAAGCTGGCGCACCTGGCTGACGCCGTGCTGGAGGACATCCCGGCGATGAAGCGCAGCAAGCTCGAGTACCTGATCACCGAGTGCGTGCACCAGCGCGACGTCACGCGGCAGCTCGTGGCCGACGGCGTGGCCTCGGCGGCCGACTTCGCATGGCTTTACCAGATGCGCTTCTACTGGGACGAAACGGCGGATTCGTTCCTCAAGAAGGTGGTCATCCGCATGGCCGACGCGTCGTTCGCCTACGGTTGGGAGTACCTGGGCGTGGCCGAGCGCCTCGTGCAGACGCCGCTCACCGACCGGTGCTACCTGACGCTCACGCAGGCGCTCGAGAGCCGCATGGGCGGCAGCCCGTTCGGTCCGGCCGGCACGGGCAAGACGGAGACAGTCAAGGCGCTGGGCCAGCAGCTGGGCCGGTTCGTGATCGTGTTCTGCTGCGATGAGAACTTTGACTTCCAGGCCATGGGCCGCATCTTCGTGGGCCTGTGCCAGTGCGGCGCGTGGGGCTGCTTCGACGAGTTCAACCGGCTCGAGGAGCGCATCCTGTCGGCCGTGTCGCAGCAGATCCAGGCCATCCAGCTGGCGCTCAAGGAGAAGGCCAAGGAGGTGGAGATCATCGGCAAGGCTGTCAAGGTCAACCAGTCCATGGGCGTGTTCGTAACCATGAACCCGGGCTACGCCGGGCGGTCCAACCTGCCGGACAACCTCAAGCAGCTGTTCCGCGGCGTGGCCATGATCCAGCCGGACCGCGAGCTCATCGCGCAGGTCATGCTCTACTCGCAGGGCTACCGCACGGCCGAGCGGCTGGCCAGCAAGGTGGTGCCCCTGTTCAAGCTCTGCGAGGAGCAGCTGTCGGCCCAGTCCCATTACGACTTCGGCCTCCGCGCGCTCAAGTCGGTGCTCGTGTCGGCTGGCAACATCAAGCGCCAGACCCCAACGCCGGGCGACCTCGACGAGGCCGGCATCCAGGCCTTCGAGCAGGAGATCCTCCTCCGTTCCATCTGGGAGACCGTCACGCCCAAGCTTGTCGCCTCCGATGTGCCCCTCTTCACGGGCCTCCTCTCCGACGTATTCCCGCGCGTCGCCGTCGTCGCCACCGAGCTCGCCGTTCTGCGCGACCACATCGCCGCCATCTGCCGCGAGCGCTACCTGGTGCCGGCCTCGCAGTGGATCGACAAGCTCGTGCAGCTCTACCAGGTGCTCCTCCTCCGCCACGGCTGCATGATGGTCGGACCCTCGGGCTCGGGCAAGACCGCGTCGTGGGCCGTGCTCCAGAAGGCCCTCGAGCGCATGGACGGCGTCGAGACCAAGGCCTACGTGCTCGACCCCAAGGCCATCACCAAGGACAGCCTCTTCGGCACCCTCGACGCCACCACCCGCGAGTGGACCGACGGCCTCTTCACTGCGCTCCTCCGCAAGATCGTCGACAACCTCCGCGGCGAGGCCCACAAGCGCCACTGGATCATCTTTGATGGCGACGTCGACCCCGAGTGGGTCGAGAACCTCAACTCGCTCCTCGACGACAACAAGCTCCTCACCCTGCCCAATGGCGAGCGCCTCGCCCTCCCCAACAACGTGCGCGTCATGTTCGAAGTCCAGGACCTGAAGTACGCCACTCTGGCTACCGTCTCCCGCTGCGGCATGGTCTGGTTCTCCGAGGAGACCCTCACCACCCAGATGCTCTTCGCCCGCTACCTCACCCGCCTCCGCGAGGAGCCCTTCGACGAGCAGGAGCGCGACCAGCTCCTCCGCCGCCGCACCGTCACCGACGGCCCCAAGGTATTTATTTATGTATTTATTATTTCCAGTGGCGCCACACCAAAACACCCTCCACGCCTGGTTCGTTGGCTGCCTCTGCGCCACCTCGTGTGGCCATGCGGAAGGCGGGTTTAATGCCGAGGCCACAACAATTTAAGGCGCGGGTTTGGACCGTCGCACGAGCCGGCGATCGGCGCGACCGCGTCCTCTCCCGCCCCTACACTCACCATAGCACCCGCACACATTACTACACCACACTACAACACACAACTTTTAACTAACCGCTTGGGCGTGCGGTCATCGCCGATAAATGTGTGTATTCAGGACGAGTGGGTGCCGCCGGGTCTCCAGGTGCAGCGCCAGGCCGCCGACGTGCTGGCGCCGCTGCTGGCAGAGGAGGGTCTCGTGGAAAAGTGCCTGGCGTGGGTCGCCGGGCGCGACTCGCACATCATGGACCTCACGCGGCTGCGCGTGATCGAGGCCATGTTCTCGCTGGTCAACAAGGGCGTGGTCAACGTCATCGAGTACAACCAGAACCACGCAGACTTTGCGCTGCCCGTGGACGTGGCCGACCGCTACGTAGCCAACCGGCTGTGCTACTCAATAATGTGGGGCTTCGGCGGGTCGATGCCGCTGGTGGAGCGCGAGGCCCTGGGCGGCTTCATCGCCGGGCAGACGACGCTACCCATGCCTCCGCTCACCGAGTCGACGTCGCTGCTGGACTACTGGCCATCCGTGGAGGACGGCGAGTGGAAGCCGTGGACCGTGCGGGTGCCGCAGGTCGAGGTGGAGTCACACCTGGTGGCGTCGCCCGACGTGGTCATTCCGACGGTGGACACGGTGCGACACGAGGACGCGCTCAAGGCGTGGCTGGCCGAGCACCGGCCGGTGGTGCTGTGTGGGCCGCCCGGGTCGGGCAAGACGATGACACTCATGTCGTCGCTCAAGGCCCTGCCGGACCTGGAGCTGGTGTCGCTTAACTTCTCGTCGGCGACGACGCCCGAGCTGCTGCTGAAGACGTTCGACCAGCACTGCGAGTACAAGCGCACGCAGGAGGGCACCGTGCTGCAGCCCACAGTCATGGGCAAGTGGCTGGTGATCTTCTGCGACGAGTGCAACCTGCCGTCGGCCGACAAGTACGGCACGCAGCGCGTGATCACGTTCCTGCGGCAGCTCGTGGAACAGAACGGCTTCTGGCGTACGAGCGACCATCAGTGGATCACGCTGCACCGCATCCAGTTCGTGGGCGCCTGCAACCCGCCCACCGACGCTGGGCGCGTGCCGCTCACGCATCGGTTCCTGCGGCACGTGCCGCTGCTCCTGGTGGACTTCCCGTCTGCCGAGTCGCTGCGCCAGATCTACGGCACCTTCTACCGCGCGCTTCTCAAGCTGCAGCCGGCCCTGCGCGGCCACGCGAGCGCGCTCACCGAGGCCATGGTCGAGTTCTACCTGGCCTCGCAACAGCGCTTCGTGCCCGACATGCAGGCCCACTACATCTACTCCCCGCGCGAGCTCTCGCGCTGGATGCGCGCCTTGCTCGAGGCCCTCAAGCAGGTCGAGGGTCTCACCCTGGAGGACCTCATGCGCCTGTGGGTGCACGAGGGTCTGCGCCTCTTCCAGGACCGCCTGGTGAGCCGCGACGAGGCTCGCTGGACCGACGAGACCATCGACGCCATCGTGCTCAAGCACTTCCCGAGCCTCGACCCGCGCTGCCTTGCGCGCCCGATCCTCTTCTCCAACTGGCTCTCCAAGGAGTACGCCCGCGTCGAGCGCGAGGCCCTCCGCGACCACGTCAAGGCCCGCCTCAAGGTCTTCTACGAGGAGGAGCTGGACGTGCCGCTCGTTGTGTTCGACGAGGTGCTCGACCACATCCTCCGCATCGACCGCGTGCTCCGCCAGCCCCAGGGCCACGCGCTCCTCATCGGTGTCTCGGGCGGCGGCAAGACGGTGCTGTCGCGCTTTGTGGCGTGGATGAACGGTCAGTCGATCTTCACCATCAAGGTCAACAACCGCTACACGGCCGAGGACTTCGACGACGACCTGCGCCACGTCATGAAGCGCGCCGGCTGCAACGACGAGCGCATCTGCTTCATCTTCGACGAGTCCAACGTACTCGACTCAGCCTTCCTCGAGCGCATGAACACCCTCCTGGCCTCGGGCGAGGTGCCGGGCCTCTTCGAGGGCGAGGAGTGGACCTCGCTCATGCACGCCTGCCGCGAGGCCGTCCAGCGCCACGGCCTCCTGGCCGACACCGAAGACGAGATGTACAAGTGGTTCACCCTCCAGGTGCGCCGCAACCTCCACATCATCTTCACCATGAACCCGGCCTCGCCCGACTTCCACAACCGCTCGGCCACCTCGCCCGCCCTCTTCAACCGCTGCGTGCTCGACTGGTTCGGCGAGTGGTCTCCGTCGGCGCTCTTCCAGGTCGGGTCCGAGTTCACCCAGAACGTTGACCTCGACGACCCGGCCTACCGCATCGCGCCCGACGCGCTTCTCCTGCCCGACCTCGCTGACTTACCGCTCGCCGGCTCCGGCGGCGTCGTGGGCGGTGCGCCTGACGCGCTGTCGCACCGCGAGGCCGTGGTGGCGGCGCTGGTCTACATCCACGGCACCATCAACGAGGCCAACCTGCTGCTGCACCGGCAGGCGGGCCGGTCCAACTACGTAACGCCGCGGCACTACCTGGACTTCATCTCGCACCTGGTGCACCTGGTGGGCGAGAAGCGCGAGGAGCTCGAGGAGCAGCAGCTGCATGTGAACGTGGGCCTGCAGAAGTTGCGCGACACGCAGCAGCAGGTGGCCGACCTGCAGAAGAGCCTCCAGGAGAAGAGCAAGGTGCTCGAGGCCAAGCAGGCCGAGGCCAACGAGAAGCTGGCGCAGATGGTGCAGGACCAGCAGGTGGCCGAGCAGAAGCGCGCCGCCGCGCAGGTGCTCTCCGGCCAGATGGAGAAGCAGAACGCCGAGATCCAGGTCAAGAAGGAGCGCGCCTACGCCGACCTCGAAAAGGCCGAGCCCGCCGTCGAGGAGGCCCGCAGCGCCGTGTCGGGCATCAAGAAGGAGCACCTCGAGGAGATCCGCGCCCTCGCGCGCCCACCCGAAAAGGTCAAGAAGACCCTCGAGGCCGTCTCCATCCTACTGCACCACAAGAAGCTCGACTGGAACAATACGCGCAAGCTGCTCATGGACAAGGCCTTCATCCCGTCCATTGTCCAGTTCGACTCCAACGCCATCTCCGCCAAGGACCGCCAGGCCATCCAGGCCGAGTACCTATCCGACAAGGAGTTCAACTTTGAGAGCGTCAACCGGGCCTCAAAGGCCTGCGGACCGCTCGTATCATGGATCATCGCCCAGATCTCCTACTCCGATATCCTCAACCGCATCCAGCCCCTACGCCAGGAGGTGGCCGACCTCGAGGCCGCCGCGAGCGACCTTGCGCGCAAGCAGGACGAGCTGCAGGCCACGATCGCCGACCTGGAGCGCTCGATCGGGCGCTACAAGGACGAGTACGCGGCGCTCATCGCGCAGGCGCAGGCCATCAAGACCGAGATGGCGACGGTGGGAGCCAAGGTGGAGCGCTCGATCGCGCTGCTGTCCAACCTCTCGTCGGAGCGCGACCGGTGGGAGGCCTCGTCGGCGGCGTTCAAGGCCGCCATGGCGACGGTGGTGGGCGACTCGATCCTGGCGGCCGCCTTCGTGGCCTACATCGGTGTGTTCGACCAGCGCTACCGAGCCATGCTCCTGACGCAGTGGAAGGCGCGCCTCACCGACCTGGGCCTCACCTTCAAGCCCGACCTCTCGGTGATCGAGTACCTGTCGGACTCGGACCGCCGGCTGGCGTGGCAGGCCAACTCGTTGCCGGCCGACGAGCTGTGCGTGGAGAACGCGATCATGCTGGAGCGGTTCAACCGGTACCCGCTCGTGATCGACCCGTCGGGCCAGGCCTCGGAGTTCCTCATGCAGCAGTACCGCGAGCGCAAGATCAAGAAGACATCGTTCCTCGATGCCGCCTTCATGAAGAACCTCGAGTCAGCGCTGCGGTTCGGCACGCCGCTGCTCGTGGAGGACGTGGAGTCGATCGACCCAGTGCTCAACCCGGTTCTCAACAAGGAGATCCGCAAGACGGGCGGCCGGATCCTCATCCGGCTGGGCGACCAGGACGTGGACTTCTCGCCCTCGTTCGTCATTTTCCTCTCCACGCGCGACCCCAACGCCCACTTCACGCCGGACCTGTGCTCGCGCGTCACCTTTGTCAACTTCACCGTCACGCCGGGCTCGCTCCAGGAGCAGTGCCTGCACGAGGTGCTCAAGGTCGAGCGGCCCGACATCCACCAGAAGCGTGTCGACCTCATGAAGCTCCAGGGCGAGTTCAAGGTGCGTCTGCGCGGCCTCGAGAAGGCCCTCCTCGAGGCCCTCAACGAGTCTCAAGGTTCGATCCTCGACAACGACCACGTCATCGCCACCCTCGAGCGCCTCAAGACCGAGGCCGGCGAGATCAACCAGAAGATGCGCGACACCGAGAACGTCATGGGCGAGATTACCCTCGTCTCGGCCGAGTACAACCCGCTCGCCCTGGCCTGCTCCTCGATCTACTTTGCCCTCGAGCAAGCCGCCTCCATCCACTTCCTCTACCAGTTCTCCCTCCGCTTCTTCCTTGCCCTCTTCCGCGCCGTCCTCCACGACAATCCCAAGCTCGCCACCGTGCGCGGTGCCGCCGACCGCCTGGCTATCCTCAGCGCCGACATGTTCACCATTTCCTTCCAGCGCGTCGCCCGCACCCTCCTCCACGAGGACCAGCTCCCGTTCGCCCTCCGCCTCCTCCAGATCCGCCTCCGCGACGCCCCCGCCGCCCACCAGTTCGACCCGCGTGAGCTCGACTACGTACTCAAGGGCGCCGACGTCACTGTCACCGCCGCCGTCACCGCTCCCGCGAGCCTCACAGCACTGCCCTTCGTTACCGAGGGCCAGGCCAAGTACCTGGCTGAGCTCGAGAAGGCCCTCCCCGGCGGCCCCTTTGCCGGCATCGTCGAACACGTCGCGGCCCATCCCGACGAGTGGCGCCTCTTCTTTGAGGGTGCCAACGGCGAGCGCGCCGTGCCCGAGTCATGGGCCAACGCCGGAGCCAATGCCGGCGCGGCCGAGTCGGTTCGCCTCTTCCGCACACTTACCCTGCTCAAGGGCCTCCGCCCGGACCGCATCATCGCCGGCGGCAGCGCGTTAGTGCAGGCTCTCTTTGCCGGCTCCGGTAGCGGCGGAGACTTTATCCACCTGCCGGAGCTCGACCTGGGCGCCGTCGTGGAGCGCGAGGCCGGGCCGTCGACGCCGCTGGTGCTGTGCTCGATGCCAGGCTACGACGCGTCGTACAAGGTCGACGACCTGGCGGCGCGCACCAAGCGGCCCTACAAGTCGCTGGCCATCGGGTCGGCCGAGGGCTTCGACCAGGCCGAGAAGGCCATCCAGGCCGGGGCCAAGGCGGGCACGTGGGTGCTGCTCAAAAACGTGCACCTGGCCCCGCAGTGGCTGGTCAACCTCGAGAAGAAGCTCCACTCGCTCGAGGCCAAGCCCGGCTTCCGCCTCTTCCTCACTTCCGAGGTGCACCCAGCCCTGCCCGGCGCGCTGCTGCGCCTGTCGCGCGTGCTGGTCTTCGAGCCCCCGCCGGGCGTGCGGGCCAACCTGGAGCACATCCTGGCCGCCATCCCCGCCGAGCGCATGGCGCGCGCGCCCGCCGAGCGCTCGCGTCTGCACTTCCTCCTCGCCTGGCTCCACGCCGTTGTCCAGGAACGTCTCCGCTACGCGCCGCTGGGCTGGTCCAAGACCTTTGAGTTCAATGAGTCCGACATGCGCTGCGCGCTCGACACCATCGACACCTGGGTCGACGTCGCCGCCCACGGCCGCGGCAACCTGCCCCCCGAGCGCATCCCGTGGAGCGCCCTCAAGACCCTCCTCGCGCAGACCGTCTACGGTGGCCGCATCGACAACCCGTTCGATCAGCGCCTCCTCGAGTCCTTCCTCGACCACCTCTTCCGCCCGCAGGCCTTTGACGAGGCCTTCCCGCTCACCCCCTACGCCCTCTCCGACGCCGGCGACCGCCTCACCGCGCCCGAGGGCAAGTCGCGCGAGGACTTTGCCCGCTGGGTGCGCGAGGTCATCCCCAAGCGCGAGACGCCCGGCTGGCTCGGCCTCCCCGAGAATGCCGAGATGATGCTCCTCGTCGAGGCCGGCCGACGCTCCCTAGCCCGCCTCCTCAAGCTCCAGTCCATGGAGGACGACGAGGGCCTCCTCCCGGCCTCGTCGGCCTCTGCTGCCGCGACCGAGGCCCGCCAGCGCTCGGCCGACCCGCGGCCGGCTTGGATCCAGGCTCTGCATGCCTCGGCCGACAAGTGGCTGCTGCTCATCCCGGCGCCCGCTAAGGCCCACGCTGAGGCGGCGGTAAGCGAGGAGCAGCTGCAGGACCCGCTCTACCGCTGCTTCGATCGCGAGATGCGGGCCGGCAGGTCGCTGGTGACCAAGGTGCGGCACGACCTTTCCCAGGTCATCCAGGCCTGCCGCGGCGAGATCAAGCAGACCAACTACCTCCGCGCCCTCATCACCGACCTCTCCAAGGGCGTCGTGCCTCTCGACTGGCGCCGCTATGCCATCCCCGAGTCCGTGGGCGTGGGTGCCTGGCTCGTCGACCTCGCCGAGCGCCTGCAGCAGCTCGAGCGCCTCAGCGGCGACATGCTCCGCTCGCCCCGCCCGCCCCTCATCGTGTGGCTCGGTGGCCTCTTCTTGCCCGAGGCCTTCATCACCGCCACCCGCCAGGCCGCCGCACGCGCCCACGCCTGGTCCCTCGAGCACCTCGAGCTCCACGTGCTCCCGTCGGCTGCCGCCGCTGCCGCCGAGCCGGATGCCTTCGTCCTGCAGGGCCTCACCCTCGAGGGTGGCGCCGGCTGGCGCGAGGATCGCCTGGCGATCGTGCCGCAGCTATTCACCGCCATGCCCGACACGTCCTTCGTCTGGCGCCACTCGCCCGACCTCGCCCGCGAGCCCAAGCCGACGACCCCGTCGGTCAACGTGCCGGTCTACATCAACGGCAAGCGCACCGAATTCCTCTTCGACGTGGACATGCCCTCGCCGGCCGACGTCACGCCCGCCACGTGGTACCAGCGCGGCCTCGCCCTCACCGCCTGGGC
>CDFE01065686.1:1822-14882 GCA_000826465.1 Acanthamoeba mauritaniensis
GAACGAGCGCCGGCGTTGAGGTAGCCGCGCAGGTGGTCGATGGCCTCGCCCCGCCGCTCCGGAGCATAGCAAAGCACGTAGAACCAGGCCTCCAGCCCCAATGCCGAGTCCTTGACATGAAAATAGTGATCATGACAGCAAAAGATCGGTAAATGGAACTGCTGAGCCTGCACGTCGCGTGTTTTTGGGTACGTGTGCGCACCTCGTCCTCTTCGGCGGAAAGGCGAGGAAGGACCTGCTCGTCGAGCATGTCGAGGCCTTCGCGCCTCCGCCCACATGAGAGGAGGAAGCCACTCAAGTTGGTGTGCCACACCAGATTGTCTGGCGCCGGCAAGAGATGGAGTGGAGTGAGCCAACCTTTCACCCTTCGTCGTCGTAGTTGTCATCCAACTTCCGGGGGCGTGGGAGGGCGTACCGGCATCCGCGCTGAGAGCGCGCCAGTAAAGGTTCTCGAGCTCGAGGGTGGCCTCACGACCGACCTCGCCAGGCGTGTAGCGGTGCTGGAAGAGAAACGTGGCGAAGCTGCCCAGGATCCACCCGTCCTTGGCATCCAGCTTGTCTGCGATCGTGAGCGAGCGAGCGAGAGTGGAGCTGGACGTGTGCGTGGTGTGCTGCTTGAGGGGGAGACACATACCCTTGGCGGCGAGGATGCGCGTGGCCTGACGGAAGGCGTGCTCGGCCTCGTGGAGGCAGATGTCGCGGTCCTGGGGCTTGCCGGCGAGCTTGGCCTTGACCTCGGAGAGGAAGAGGCCCTGGTAGGCCAGCGCAAAGTAGGCTTGGGGCCAGTGCTCCTGCATGTAGCGGTAGTAGTCCTCCGCCTGCCGGCTGTCGTGCAGCAGCTGCACGAAGAAGGAGAATGCGAGCTCCTCCTCCGCGTGCGTGCTCTCCCCGGTTTGCTGGATCACCCGCACCAGCGTCTGCCGAGCGAGACGCCGCACAGAACGTACCCGCGCCGTGAGTGCGGGAACACGGCGGGCGACATTTATTTGTGTCACGCGCACACCACACTACACCACGTGGCAGGTGGGCGGTGGCGTACTAGGTACCTTGTAGGAGGGGATGTGGGTCTTGTCGGCGTGGATGGCCTTGAGGGCGTACTTGCGCGCAAGCGGCAGGTCCTTTTCGTAGAGGGCGAGGGTGGCGATCTCGTGGCTGTGGGCCAGCGACAGCTGCCCCTCCGTCTCCTGCACCCCATCAACCGAACCCGAACCCGAACCCAATTGCACGTTAGAAACGTGCGTGCGTCAGACATCCCGTCGCGCCGCGCGGGATGTGCAGGAGTCGGGGCAGGGAGGTGGGCTGTGCGCACCTCCCGGCGCAGGAGGAAGCCGATGTACTGCTGCAAAAGGGCGCGCGACTCTTCCTCGCGGGCGAGCTGCAGGAGGGCCATCCCCTCAAGCTTGAGGTAGATGATGGGCAGTTGCGGCGCCTGCTCCTCGCGCGCTCGGTCGGGGGCCAGCAGAGGGTTGGTCGACGACGACGAGTACAGGTGGAGGGACGCCGCCGAAACGGTCTTGCGCAGGCGAGCAGGAGAGGCGGCTGAGGCGGCCGGCTGGTCTGTGGCCGAAGCGTCGTCGGTGTGGTCGCGGGTGGTGATGGCCCACTGCTCCCGCACCTTGCGGATCTGGAGCAGGCTCTCCTCGTAGAGCTTCATCTTTTGGAGGTAGTGGATCAGCTCCCGGCGCGTACGCTCGTCCCCCGGCGTGACCCTGTACTCGTCCTCTTCGCAGAGCGTGTAGGGCCTGGTGTAGACTGCCCACGCACCACCAGCCACCACCACGTGGGGTCACCTCGCAACCCAACGCAACGTGCGCGAACAGCAATCTTGTAGAGTGTCAAGGAGGAAAGGCGGCACGCACCTTCTTCCACGAGGCCCAGGTGCTGCCAGTTGACTTCTCGCCTGAGCTGGAGGCCGCTGCCCTGCGCAATCTTCCGGGTCCCGTCCAGCAGGTCCAGCAGAGCCTCGGACTCGTCGGAGCCGGGGTCGTTCGTGAAGCGCCAAAGCCGCGGCACCATGTCGGGTTGGGCCAGGGCAAACCAATTCACACGCCGCCAACGGTACGTCGGGTCCATCACCAGCACCTCTGCGGCCCCGCCCCCACCATCGGTGGTCACCAACGCGTGCACATGACGAAAGCAGAGACAGGAGCAGAGAAACACTGTGTGTGTGTGTGTGTGTGTGTGTGTGTGTGGTTTTTACCACCGGGGGCGAGATGCTGACGTGAGACCTGCTGCCCGATTATTTGCATGTCAGCCACGTGCAGCGCAAGAAGGCGCGCCATTACTTCTGTACTTGAGCAAGGCCACATGGCGGCAGTAAGCAGATGACTCCGGTGCCGTGTGCGTGCGTGTGCAACCAAGCCACAAGTGTGTGAGAAAGAGAGAGAGAGAGAGAGAGGGCCTGCCTTTGAATCGGTCCTCGCACTCTCCAAGAATGCAGGTATCGAAGTCGTTGGTGCGCCACGCGCGAACATGTGGCGGAGTGCGCGCCAATCGCTCCTCGGCATTGAAGTACTGGCGCTCCATGCCCGCCAGGAAGCTGCACCACAAAGGCGCATCGCCCACCATTGAGTACACACACACACACACACACACACAACACACACACACACACACACAACACAGGTATGGCACACACGTGGTGCACACGAGCGCGCACACATGCGGGAGGGGGAGGAGATTAGAGGGGTTGGCGGTCATAATGGCTATCGCACCTGTTCCGGTCCTGTGGGAGGGCCTCACCGCCGCCAAGGGCGCAGCGCACGAGGGCGGGGTGAAGGCCGAGCTTCCAGTGAATGAAGGCCGTGACGTCGAGAGGCAGCTCCTCCAGGAGGAGACGGCTGAGCGGGTTGGCCAGGTCGCCCACGACAAAGACCACCAGCCGGCCCCTCGTCCCGGCGCCCCCGCCCGGGAGAGTCGGGCCGCCCCTCCTCCTCTGGTTGAACGTGGCGTGCAGGTGCTCCAGTATGACCGGCCGCATCTGCACCAGCTGCTGCTTGAGCTCCGTCTCCGTCATCTTGTGTGCACGTGCGTAGATGGACCGAGGCCCAATGGAAGCGAGGCTGTCGCCTGACTCAGCGACGTCGCTGTCGTCGTCAAGAAACCAGGGCACGCGCATGTAGTCGACGCTGCCAAACGCGCCTGCTCCTCCACCACCCACCGCCAACCACCCACCACCCCGCCCCTTCAGGACCGGCCTTGCAAATTGCGCCTTGTGTGACTTGTGGTTGCGATCGGAACCTTTGGTCTGTTTGATCAGATCCACGTAGCGATGGTCGCCAGTCGCGTCCACAACGAACCACTGCGTGGGCACGCACATGTGCTCGGTGGCCGTGAGGCAGCATCTCTTCATCTCTCCTCCGTTTGGTTTGTTTTTGTTTTTTTTTTGTTTTTTTGATTTGTTGTCTCTAGCGAGCCAAAAGAGCGCATTCCTCGAATTCAATTTCATTTTGGAAGCTTAGTGCTCCTCGTTGCGGCACTGGACGAAGTACCTGCCAACAACAACACACACGAGCACTGGTTTGTCGAGCGATCGATCTCTGCCACGTGAAAGAAGCCGTGTGTGTCGTGTCTTGGTCGTGTGTCGTGTGTGTGTACCCTTTCCGTGCAAGGGCGGTCCGGCACTTGTAGGCGCCGCAGTAGCGGACCAGCCAATCTACTCGCCAGTGGCCGTCCTTGCCCAGCGAGGCGGGGTATTTGGCGCGCAGGCTGTCCACGTTGATGTCTTCGACCGCTGATACATACATACATACATACATACACGGAGGTGAGTGGAAGCCAACGCCAAGAGCTGGAGCACGTTGTACAAAGGTGAGCGTCTTCGGGTAGAGCGAGCAGCGACATGTGGTGGCTCTTGGCAAAAGTGAGCAGGGCGCGTGTCTCCGAGGTGAGCTCGTTCGTGTAGATTTGATTGGTGCGTGGCTTGACCTGTGTCCGTGCACGGGCGAGAGAGAGAGAGAGAGAGAGAGAGCGCGCGTGTTCTACTTAGTGCGTGTGGCCGCCCACCATGCCTTCCTGCGATCATTGTTTGTTGTTGGGGGAGGAGTGTGGCTACCGTGGCGAGGGCGTGTAAGTGAGCCAGCGCTGCCTGCTGAAGGCCGCACGTGCCAAGCGTGCGCAGGCGGCCGTCCGCCACCAGTTCTTCGAGCGCCTGTTGGGAGGAGGAGGGTTGAGCAGCAGCCAGCAGCCAGCAAGCAGCAGGTACCCATAGCAGGCGACTGCTATGGGGCCGGTGCAAGCAAAGCAGAGGGGGGGCATGGGGGAAGCACCCGCCACGCGGGCAGGAGCAGCTCGTCAACGGCCGCCTCCGGTGAGACCCGCAGCAGCGAAGAAGAGGACGAGGACGAGGGCGAGGTGAAGGAGGGAGGCGGCGCCAGCAGGAGCGTGTCGACAAACTCCACCTCCAGATGCCTGTACACGTTTGGGGGGGGGGGCAGAATGAGATAGGAGGTCAACTGGATCATCGACCGTGCATGCACCGCGAAGGCCCACGCCCCCGGTCCCCAGTCATGTGTGGTGTTTTCTGGCCACGCACCGTAGCAGCACAGCGACGGCCTCCCGCACTTGGGCCTGTGCTTGGCTGGCACCAGTGCCCTCCCCAAGGAACAGCTTGACGGTGAGCTTGACGTCCTGGTGCTGCGCGCCTATGGCAAAGGTGCGGCGGTCCTCAAGGGCTCCCTGCTGGCTCCGGTAGAGCGCCACCTCGCACATGCGCAGCAGCTGCTCATCCACAGCAGCAGCAGCAGCAGCAGCAGCAGCAGCAGCGTATATAAATGCGTAGACGTGTAAAGCTACAGGTGCTCGGCAGTGGAAGGAGAGGAAGATTGGGCTGTGAAAAAGAGGGGGGGCTGGGCATCACGGGCAGGCACCTCGGTTCGAGGCGAGTCGTGGGGGGCGAGGGCGGGCAGGACCTGTAGCACGTTGCCCGTGTGCAGCAGGAGCGACGCCGGGGCATTGCCGCCCTTTGGCTGTTGCCACTGGTCTTGGTGGTCCATTGGGGGGGACGTGTAGTGCCGTTTTTTTATTTGTGGAATTAAATGCATCCTCTGGGGCCCGTGCTGTTTTTTGAAAAAAAAAAATTAAAATGCACCAAAAACCTTTTTGGAAGCGTCATACCACACTGACTTGTGGCAGTGCAATTCAATGGTTGTGGTGTCACCATTTGTTAGTGCATCATAACCCCAACAGGCACCACCACATCAACATGTTGCTTGATGATGCCAGAAAAATGAAAGTTTCATTTTTCATCTGGCATGCATGTTCATGACCCTTCTACAAGAGCTTTCTCACCTGGGCTTAAGCCCAGCCTCACCACTTCCACTTCACCCACAGCCACCAGTAAATGGATGTCACACCTATTGTGGCCTGCTGCACCTCCTCTCAACTGATTCCTCTTTTTTCACCTCCTACTCTACTGTCCCTCCCAAGTGGTATGAGGAGGCAGGTGTAGGTCCTATACCCACCAATCTCTTTTATTCCTCCTGGAAATAAACACAGTGGCACTTTTCAACAAATAAAAAAGTGGTGTACATAAAACACAATACATCTCTTGGAGTGTTGCTGGTGGTACTCCAGTGTTTGGATGGTGTTGTGTAGAGACATGTACACTTACTGATGACTCATTAAGGATAAATCAAAAGGTGTGGGGCCTAGAGGTGCCCTGCACCATGGGAATGTAGACCTAGAGCCAGCTCTTGAAGCACCATGCCTGTCAGAGAAACACAACCAACACAGTGCTCATTAAAAAGTGACAGTGTCACTTTTTGATTTTTCAAAAATGTATATGTGCATCCATATAGATAGAGGTGTTTTGGCAAAAAGGCAAGTAAAACAGGACATAGGCTGAAACTTTGCATGTTTTTGCATGTCAAGTGGCAGGTGGTATGAAAAAAGTAGCACTTTATTGGAGTGGAGATGAAAGAGGCCAACATATAACCAGGGGACTTGCACTGCTTGTGGGCAGAAGAGGAAGAGGAGGAAGAGGAGGAAGTGGTGCTCTTGGGTGGTAGAGGAGCAAAGCCAGGATGAGTAGAGTGCTTCCATGTCAGCACAGCGGTCTTGGAGCTCATTGTTGTTGAGGAACTTGGATAGGAAGGTGAGCAGCCAGTTGGGAAGAGAGGAGATGTGGGATTTGGAGGGAATAGGCATGGAGGACAGGCAGACAAAGTTGGACTGTGGCTGAAGGGACTCAAGTGTTTTTGATGAAAGGTGAAGTCAAAATCAGGACATTTCCCTCAGTGCCATGGAATGCCAATCAAGTGGGCAGTGTATGGAAGAACTTTATTGGAGTGGAACTGGAAATGGGGTAACCTTTAACCAAGAGACTTGCTTGCTTCGTTGGGCACTGTGAATGGTTGGCAGAAACCGCAGCAGGAGGGGTTGTAAGAGCAACAGAACTTGTGATTTGCACTTGACAGTTGTCAACAAATTCACCTCTGACTTATTCTGATGTGCATTGGACTTTTTAATTTGTCAAGTTAGTCCAATGAGCATCAGACTTTTTGTTTGTCAACTTTTAGTTGTCGACTTAGTCCAATGCACATCAGATTTTTTATTGGTCAACAACTTCACCAAACATTGTCTACAAGAACTACTTTATGTAGACATTTGGACTGCTTTGCAAAGTATGTTTTTGTCTGACCCAAATCTTGCCATACTGTGATGATTGTGCAACAATACCACAACAATCATCATGGTATCATTGTTGATGTTGCATCCTTGACAAAGTGGCAAAGGAATTTGTGGTATGTAGAATTTGAGAAATGGAGTATGTGTGGAATCTCAAAAACTAGAGAATGTGCCAGGAATGTGAATGAGTGGTGGAGGAGAAACATACACAGCACCACAAACTTCTAGTTACAGAGTGTGCTTGACAGGCAGGTTTGAGGTGAAATAATAAACAAAAGCAGCCAGAACAGCCATTTGAGATGTCCTGTACAGAGGCCAATGAGTGGCACACCAATCACAATTTTATGCAGACAATCTGCTTAAAAGCCAAAAGGTGAGCTGTTTTCATTTCTTTTGTCTGACCAGCAACTGTTCACACACAAGCATGCAAGACTACTACCACCACCAGTGATGTTGACAATTACTCTGAAGCAACTCAACAGCCTTCATGTGAAGTTCATGAGCTGTGCAACCAAGCCTATGCTCTGTGAGATCATGGCTGAAATTGAAGCTTGTGCCAGGAGAGAAGACAGCTAAGGAGATGAGGTTGGAGATTGAAATGGAGCTAGACAATTGGGAGGAGAAACTCAAGGAAAAGGGAGAAGGAAAAGGAGTGGAGGAAAAGAAGGGTTGGTAGATATGACAAAAGCTGGTACGTTTGTTGTTGCACTTTTATCAACATGTGAGTGGTACTGCTGCTCCTGTTCAGGGAGCTACAGGGAGAAGACGGCGTGGGGCATGCAGCAGCTTGCTCTCAAGATTGCCCAGGCTGGTGGCTTGCTACACAACCACAAGTTCCTAGTTGCCAAAGTTCTGAACAAGGAACAAAGCAGCCTGACCTACCATGTCCTTGGTGGCAACCACCACATCAAGGTATATATTGTTGTCTGCTGCATTTGTTCTATAGTTGCATGATGATATCACAACAATTGTCACAGTATTTGTTGAGTATTACAATAACAGTCACACTCACCTTCTCATACACCACACATGACAATACCACAACAATCATCACAGTCTCATCACACAACTCACAACAATACTGTGATGACACTGTTACATCACAAGGCCAATCCACCATTTTGGGGTAGTTGTCCCTGATGACCTGAAATGGATTGCCTCACCACTCTCCCCACAGAGCATCAACAAGTGAGATGCAGAGCTACCTAACCAGTATCATAAGAACCTCAATGCTGAGAGTCTGATGGAGGAAAGGTCAAGGAGTACCTCACAATCTACAACAAGCTCTGTCACTGCCCCAAGACAATGGAGGCCATCCATCAGTACTGGCTGGACTACAGTGACCTTCTCTTCAACATTTGCTGGCTCTGTGGTGTGCAATATTCACATTAACATCAGCACACAATTCTTCAACAATAAATCCCTTCTCAAACCTATTCCTCTTCTCACCCACACTGGGAAGGTTGAAAATAGACCAGTAAGTTTTGCTCTGGAAACTTAGAGGGGTCCACTAGGTCCACTAAATACCAATTTGGGTGGGCTCCTCTAAATTTCTTTTGCCGTAAAATAATATATTATTTTTTGCATAAATCAATCGCCCACGTGGGACGCCATTGTCACCACCATTGCCACCATTGCCACCATTGCTGGCGCCACCACTGGCGCACTGCTGGAGCCATTCCAGCTCCTGCTGCTCAGAGGAAGGGCAACTTGAAGAGAAGAGTATCATTGTCAGGGTTGTCATTTTGGCTGGAGAGCAACAGCTCAGTGGCAACTGTTGAGGTTGAGGAGCTGGCTGATGAAGAGGATGAAGAGGAAGATGAGCTCAATGTTGCAGCTCTGGCCAACAGCTGCGCCTCAGAGCGCTTGAGGGCGGCACTGAGCTGGTTGTCTAGCTTGCTGGATGGCCAGCCAATGTTGAATGTTGCACTCATGAACTCACTCTGCTGGCAAAGAAACAAAATCAAAAGCAGCAGGTTAACTTGGGTGAGCTCTGGTATGTCAGCAACATGGTGAAGGATGGCCTCCTGGTTGGACAGAAGCTTGTCATAGCACATTGACAGCTGCTTGACAAAGTCCAGCACTTCCTTTTGCCACGCCACACAAGCAGCATCCTCATCACTGATCCATTGCACTTCATAGAGCTGTGCCATGGTGGCAGCAGGTGCCAGGCAGGTGGCTGTTGTGCAGCAGGCCTCCTCAGTGTCATACTTGGTGAGGAGGTCAACCATGGATGTTGTGGGGAGCAGACAGGCCACACCTGTGAGGTGTCTCTTCTCTGGCCTTGTTGGAGTCCTCATTGGCATCACCGCCCTGTGTTTGTGTGCTGTTGGCCACACCTGTGGCCTCAAATGATGCAAGGAGCTCTGTGTTTACACCAATACATTGAGTTAACATTAACATGGTCAAATCAAAATCTAATTTTTATGCATTTGCACCATTTGTTGATTCAATTGTTTGCAGATTGAAGTCCAGGTTGGTGGCCTGAAATGCCACAAGCTGTGCTTGTGGGATCAAGTGTCCTGTAATGGGCCACCTCAACATTAGATCATGCTCATCATGTAAAGGAATATGGTCACACCATCAAAGTAATCAGCAGAGAGGAGAGAATCACATTGTTCAGCGAAATCAATCTCATAGCTTTTGACTGTTGCAGCTGAGCGCTCCTGCAAGCTGACAGGAAAAATGTCAAATGGATTGGGTGGGGCAGAGACTTGTGTTCAGGAGCTGTGGAGAGGTACCTTAGGGCTGGGTCATTGTGTTTTTGTAGAGGAGATGGTGGTTGATGATGTGTGTTGTTCATTGATGAGAAGGTGGAACCATCACTTGATGGTGTCGTTTGTGTGCTGGTTGTAGCCTGCCTTTACCAAATCATCTCAGATGAGAGTCCATTGTTGTTCACTCCCTTGATACTTGGTGGCCAACTGGGTGAGGACATGGAGCTCATCCAGTGTCCAGGTGGCGTGTGGCTTCTTTGTTTTCTTTGTCTTTGTCTTCTTGGTAATGGTCTTGGCTGGTGTGGCCAGTGTGGGTGAGGTTCTTTGGGCAGGACAGAAGAAGAGGAAATGCCTGACAACAGCAATTCAATTGAAAAAATTCCAAGAAAAAATAGACCTTACTGTGTCCCCAGAGGGGACCCCTCCCAAATTTGGGTAAGGCCATCAGCTGCCTGTGGTGGTTGGTGGTGGTGTGGTGGGTGTGGTGTGCGTGTCTTCTTTGTTTTTGAAACAAATCACAGGTTTTGTTTAAAAACAAAGAGATGTGCTGACACAACATGACACAACATGACATGACATGACATGACATGAACAATACTTGACATGACACAACACAACACAAGATGACACAATATGACACAACACAAGATGACACAACATGACATGACATGACATGACATGAACCTCTGTAGGAACATGGATCAGTATGTGGTGGCCAGCCTTAAGCAGATGACTGTAGAAGTGGAGGCTGCTGTGGGTGATTGGGTGGAGAGACCTCTTCATCAATTGGTGGGAGCTCCTCATGATCACAGCCTGCCACAGGCTGCACTCTTGATGCCTGGTCAGATCAGCAGCAGATGCACAAGACACAACACCCTAAGTGGTTACCAAAAATGCTCTGTTTGCCTGAAAAAGGTCTGATGAGATGTTATTTCAAGGCTTCCTGGAGTCAAAGAACCCTCCATCAACTTCATCAAATGTGCTAACAGAGTTGGCAGTCCATTGTCTTAAGAGTTGGTTGTAGAGGAGTGTAACTTGACAATACCACAAGTATTGCCAGAAGACAACTTCTTCTGATCCAGTAAGTGGTCAGTGTCATCATGGTATAGCTGGATAAAAAACACTTCTGGTGATACCATGGCAATCGTTGCAGTATCACTGGACAACTGCTGACAATAAGATGGCAATCACTGTGATCATCATGGTATCACCAGACAAGAAACAAACCTTCTGATACCATGGTGATTGTCATGGTATTGCTGTACAAGTGCTTATGATACCACAGCCGTCATGGTATCACCAGGGAAGAAACAAACCCTTCTGATG
Source organism: Acanthamoeba mauritaniensis (assembly GCA_000826465.1). NCBI lineage: Eukaryota > Discosea > Longamoebia > Acanthamoebidae > Acanthamoeba > Acanthamoeba mauritaniensis. Next base: position 12,493 of record CDFE01065686.1, read on the forward strand.
ATACCGCAGTGATTGCCATTATTGCCAGACAAGTGCTTCTACCCACTGACCCAGGGTGCATCCTCTTCCTCAACCTGACCCATCCCACACATGCAACAACTCACCACACATCACCCATGCCCTCCCCAATAAAATGCTCTTTCTCTCTGGTGTGCCATTGCTGTGCACTCCTTCATCACTGGTATTATACCATGCCTGTCATCATGGTATCATGGGCCAGCTGCTGATACCATGGTATCACCAAACTACATTTTTTTGCTGAGTTCAGTACCTCTCCCAAAATGAAAGTTTCATCTTTGTTTGGGCTTATGTTTAGTTGCATTCTTCCCTGTGTGCACTGGTCAGAGAAGATGGATGTCACACTCCACATCAACAGCCAGGCAGTGAATCCCTTTTCAGAGGCAGCCATAACCCATGCTGGTTGTGGCACTGGTGTAATCCTGGCCACAATTGTGAAAATGCTGGTGAAATACTCTACCTGAACAAGGAATTCTCTGTGTGAACATGTGTTTAGAAGGTACTGAGTGGTAATCATTGTCAAAGCCTGCATAAAAACAGCATGAGTGAGGATGTAAGTGCCTTCTGCTTGTTTATGGTGTGAGATCAGCAGCAGAGCAAACAAATTGGTCTTGGTCATCAGGGCAGCAATTTGTTGTAGTTAGGTCATTGGAGGCAGCTGGAAAGTTGTTTCTTGCTGTAATCACAAGGTTGTGCATACCTGACACAAAGTGTAATGGTGGGTGGCTTAAGGTGAGTTTTGGTGTCTTGGGGTAGCTGGGTAGAATGGGTGTGCCTTTGCTGCCTTTATGGTGCTTCAGGTACCTTGATCACAATAAAGGCATAAACTATGGTATATTGTGCTGTTTGGACCCTGGTGTCTTTGGTCAGGCCTTTTGAGAAGGTAACAAGGTCAAAGATGTTTATTGGAGTTACAAGGCAGCGAACTTGTGGTCAAAGATCTGCTCAGCTCCTGCACTCTGCAACTCGCTAGATTGTTTGGTGCAGGCATGGAGGTAGCTGAGCTTGTGCTGTCTTTGTGGAGTGGGCCAGATCAGCCCAAGCCTCAGGCACCACTGCACTGATGGGTGGTACCTTGCAACGATCAAGGTGAGTAGGTGGAGTATCCATGCTGTTGAGCACCTCCTTCCTGTGCTCAATGTCTCCTTGCTTCGTGGTGGCATGGTTGGTGAAGAGTTGCCTGGGGCTGCGTGTCAGCCAGTTGGCTTCCATCCACTGGCACATGGTGGTCAGATTGTGAATGTCCATCAGCTGCTGCTTGTTGATGGCACCAATCTGGTAGAGCCACACAGGAACGTTGCACCAATGCTGAGCAACAGCAACAGCAAGGTGCATCTTGAGCATTGCTTGCTCAGAGCCCAGTCCAGCACAGCCTGCAGTGAAGATCTTGTACATCATGACTTTGTGTGCCTGGGGCTCTAGGTGAAGACATCATCTTTCCACAACCAAGGAAGCAGCAGATGAGAAGGCTTGATGGTGGGGTCAGAGTGTGGAACTACCAGACGCCTACCATAGCTGTTGAGGTTGTCCTTGAGTTGGTGAATGCAGAATTTTTGCAACATGCTTTTGCGGAAGAACCTGGGTGTGCACTTGCCAAAGTTGTGCATGTTGTTGAAGAGCTTGAAGTAGTTCATGATGTTGTCCTTGCTTGTATTGAGGGGGAAACCTGCAAAAGGACCAAGCAACTCAGTGGGTCTTGGTCCTTTTTGGGGCCCAGGGTGGGTTAGGTACCAGACAATCCAATGGCATGTTTGCACTTGACCATCAGGGCATGTTGGAAGTGGTTGGTCTTGCCATCCTTGAGGTTTTGCAGCTCATCCCAAACAACATGCTGCCATATTGGCTTGTGCAACTTGGCACATTGAAAACAAGAACAGCTGCTTAGCAATGGCAGTGGCATGAGCCTAGAAAGGTGTGCAAACCCATTCCTGAGGAAGTGCATTGTAGGTGATGATGAGGATGTGCACGTCCTCAACAGAAGAGCTGGGATCCTTGATGAACTCCTGGAGAGCCTTGAACTTGTGGTCATTTGAAATGAGAGGTCCAGTCATTTTGAAAAGTGATTTTGTTTGTGAGTTTTAGCCCACAGAAATGGTTATGACAACACAAAAATGGTTTTAATTTAAAAATAGCAATACAAAATTGGGAGCATCTTGAGAAATGGCAGATTAAATACAATCATTTTGAGAGATATGGTGCTGTAACTGGGCCATCAGTCAAGGTCTGGAATGACCAATTTCTATCATCCACATGTATGTGACAACCAAAAATATAGAACCAGACACTTATTTTATCGCATACGCGTACGCGATGACACTGCACGTTTTTTTCAGTCCAGCACACAAAAACCATAAAAGGAACAATTATGGCTG
>CDFE01065719.1:0-27604 GCA_000826465.1 Acanthamoeba mauritaniensis
ATCAGCAGCAACGAAGACGAGGAAGACCAAGATTCTGACGACTTCTTGCAAAGAGACTCCTCCAGCAGAGCCAAGGAGAAAACCAAAGCCACCACCTCTTCATCATCCTCCTCTTCCTCCTCCTCTGCCAGCAAGCGCAAAGGCGATTCCCCCTCAGTCAGCCCCAGCCCAAAGCGAAAGAGGCCCAGCAGCAAGAAGAAGGAGATCTCTCCCAAGCGAGCGAAAACAACTCCTTCAAGGCAAAACAAGCGCAAACAACATGACGACAGCAGCGACAGTCAACAGCGCCATGAAGAAAGCAACAGCTCTGATGACTCCTCCTCCAATTAATTCTCTTCTTTCCAATAAACAATCAATGTCATAACTGATTTGACCTACGCTTCTTTCCAAAAACAACTTGTACTTACCAAATACTGTACACAAACTTATCCAGCAATTTCTACTTCATCTAAGAATATTGTTTTGCAAATGCAATACTTCCATAAAACAGAGACACTTATTTCTGCAATGCCCAACAAATGCCTAGTCAAAAGAGTTTTTCCGTAAAAACAGGATAACTAATATTGACAATAATATTTATTTACTCAGACAAATCCGAAATTGATGCGACATTACCAGTTTTATCATAATACATTCACTCTCCATACAATGACTGTGACTAACATTTGATCTGGCCAGAGGTTATTTTTCCTCTTCTGTCAATAGTTCATATTTGACCACAATGTCCTTGTCAAAGTGAAACCTGTAGCCAACAGTCATGCCATGGAGGAGTTCAGGAAGCCTGTTGGGTGGAGGGTTAGATGGTCATTAACTTGAAGGAATTGGCTAGACAGCACCATATTTTGTCATCCTGCACATAAAAAATTGAATTAGTACTGTGGGGAAACCAAAGTGCCAGTGGGGTGGGGTATGTACAGCCCACATGTCATCATATGGAATGTCTTTGATTTGCCACCATTGAGGTCTCATCTCTGTGTGAGGTGGGGAGGTTAGCAAGGGCAACACACATGCATGCTTGTACCTTCAGTTTCCTGGATGTCATTCTTGTATTGGTCTGTCACATAGATATGACACCTGCATATGTCCTGGTTGTAATAAAGACTAAACATGTAAATAATGTGTGGAGGTACCTGTTGTTCCAATCAGGATTGCCATGGTAGATGAACTCAATCACACCCTTCCACTGTAGTTCACTGGGCTGCAGCTCTAGGCCAGATTCCTCCAAGCACTCACGCACTGCTGCATCCCTTATGCTCTCTCCTCCTTCCACTTTGCCACCAGGGCCTGCATGGAAAATAAATAAATAAATAAACTGGCGCAGTTTTAGATTGCAATTGGGCGCAAAGGAGGTTCTGTACCGTTCCACTTGCCCTTACCAAACCCACGCTTCTTCATCGCCAGGAGTATCTCGCCCTCTCTGCGCACGTAGCACAGCGTCGTCAGGCGCAGCATCTCTCACTCCCTTCGCTGTTTGATGATGTTTAATCGAAAATAGATTATCTTCAACTCCGCAGAATTAAATCAGCATTTAAATGTACATAAAAGTGTGGATAACTTTACAGGCTAAACAAGGTGGGGCGGTGGGCTGGGGAACGCCCCAGCGCACACGCAGCCAATGCAGATTGATAACGAGTTGGTGACGGGGCGGTGGTTATCTTCACAGATCGTCGTCATCGACCAGGTTGAACTCCTCAATGCCGGAGTTGGGAGGTGCGGCCTCGCCGCCTATGAAGAAGAGAAGAAGACGAATGATGGGTGAGTCAAAGATGCGCCAGCGAGGCTATAAACGCAAATGCGTACTCGGCATGATACACTCGGCATGCCGCCACTCCTCCATCGTAACAGGAGAGCTGTCGAGGTGAGTGAGCTTGCGCAGGCGACTCAGAATGTAGATCCTGCATCACCACCACGCGACACATTAGACACTCGCATACGCATGGGGTTGGGGAAGAAGGTTTTGTCAACGTGCCTGTAGTTGTAGTAGTGGTGCTTGGCCGAGGAGAAGAACGGACACGCGGCGTTGTGCAGGGTCGACAAGTAGCGCAGATTGGGCGCGGCCGCCACGATGTTGTCCAGGAACTTGTCAACTTCGATCAACCTGATGGCACCAACGGTGAGGACTTCAGCCGAAAGATGTGTACGTGTGCGGTGTGCGTGTGCGTGTGCGTGTGCACAGCGCAGCGTGTGTGGTAGTGTGTGTGTGTGTGTGTGTGTGTGGTGTGTGTGCGTGGTGTGTGATGTGATGTGTGTGGCAAAGCGAAAAAGGCGGACGTCGCGTACCAGTTGTGGTTGATGGAGAGAGTCCTCAGCTTCGGCATGGGCGGGAACTTTGTGTCATGCGTGAGATGGTTGTTGTCCAGAATGAGCGTGTTCAGCTCCCTGAAGCCATCCAGACAATCGATGTTCCTGTATGTGTGGACGTGAAGAGACCCCCGTGAGCCGCCTCCAATAAACACGTGGCCTCGACTGCGATCAAAAGCGGTGGTGGGCCCATACGCAAGTCCGTTGTTGGAGAGGTCGAGCTCCTTCGCGGTGTACTTGAAGTGCTTCATGACCGACAGAATATCATTGTGGCCGACCAGCTCCCAGGCCAGAGATAAGCGTCCTAGGTGCCCATCGTGTAAGCCCTCAGTGAAGACTCGGACGGTAGAGAAGAGAGGGGAGATGTGTTGGTACCAGCCGGGTCCATGGGCGCATAATAGAAGGGCACGGGCTGAGAATATTGGACCGTGTCACCCTCCTTGGGCAGCGCGGTGAGGTCGACTGTGTCACTACCTTCTTCGATGCACGCCAGCCAGAAGTAGACGATGCCGGGCTTGTGCGGCGGGACTTGACACTGTACGACTCCCGGTGCGATTTCCTGTGGATAGGAGAGAACACCCAGGACTAGCCTGCATTAGAAAGCGCCACACACACACACACACACACACACAGCAACAGAGTAACACAGTAACAAGCACGAATGGAGGCGGTAAGGGAGTGATTGAGGCAACGCACCGCGCACGGGACAGAAACCTCCTCAAACAGGCACGAGAAGCGATAGCACTTGTCGTCGCTCATGTGGAAACCGTTGTGGACCAATATCATCTTGGAGTACTCCGTCGACGGGCTGAGAGGACCAAGCGAGTGTCAGCAAACCGCGCACAGCGAGCAAGTAGTTCGTTTGGAAATGTGTCTACCCGGCTTCGGGGGCGTAGCTCTTGATCTCCGCAGGCCTGGGTCCCGTGCTGTCGCTGGTCGCAGAGGCATTCATCGACGACGGGATGGGTGTGAACGGAACCAGGGCTCCGTTCTCGACACGCGAGGTAAACCTGTTTTCGTTTTACTTGATTCATTAGGCAACGCATCGCGCTGTTGTGCATGGTTGGGGGCATGCGAGAGAGGTTGTCGTACACCATGTCGGACGAGAGCGCGAAGTCGTCTTCATCGGGCTCGCTCTTGACGGACATGCGCGGCGTGTAGAAGGAGGGCGTCGACACGGCGTTGGAGTAAGGACCCATCGGGGGCGAGTGGAGGGACAGCATGGTCGACGGCGACTGCAGCGATGGGGTCGTGGGCGCAACCGAGAAGGTGGTCATCGCCTCCAGGCTTCTCGACATCGTTCCCCTGGACATGCCCAGCGACGAGGACGAGGACGAAGAGAACAGCAGCTCGTCGTCGGCCTGCGACGTACCCTGCATAGCGAGTTGACGAGCATGAGTTGTAACAACTAACTAAGTGACGCTATGCACGGCGGATAGAACGATCACCGACCTGCTGCGAGTCTTCAAAGTTGTCGGGATGAGGGAAGAAGTTGCGTGGTGCGGTGCTGGTCATTGCGTGGCTGTTGCCGACACTCTCCCTTTCGCGCTTGCCGCGCACGTTCGTGGCCATGGGTGGGATCGAGGATGATGACGAAGACGAGGATGAAGACGACGAGGAGGTGGACGAGAGGAAGGAGGACCCGCTGGCGGGAGGGGCCAGGGTACCGGGCGGCACGGAATTGTGTTGGGCGAGGAGGGAGGACATGGTCATGATTTGCTCGGACTCACCAAAGTTTCGATCCGGCGACTCCCCGACCTCTGCCTCCTCCTCGGCCTTGAAGGAGCTGCCCCTCTTCCTCTTCTTGCGCGGATGACCGCTCGCTTCCCTGCACACATCGCCCGAGACACAAACAGTGAGAGCGAGTTTTATCAGCGCATACAGGCCTTGTCGAGCGGCGGGCACGCGGATACGCACGACCTGCAACACACGCACACGCACCCGAAGAGATATCGAAAGGGAGAGTTAGGGCATGACTGTCGAGCCTCGGTGTCCGGTGGGTGAGTAGGTACTTTTTCCAGAAGTAGTGGACGAGCACGGGGAACTCCTGCAGCGACTGACCCTCTGTGACAGACAGCCGACCATCCTGAAGAGGCATAAGATGAGATGGGGCACATGGAAGCGCGACTTGTGTAAGAGGCGGCCTTACCGACGCCTGTTTGAAGTAGGTCTCTTTCACCACGAGCTTGTATTCGTTACGTCTCCAGCCTGACGTAGGGAAAGGCAAACGAAAAAGAAGTGAATGAGCAAAGCGAACGAGGAGCTTGTGGATTCCCGCGGGACAGGTCATCAGGTGCGCGCGATGAGGCGGCAGGTACCCTTGTCACCGCCATCGGCTCTCCATGTTTGCCTCCGCATGACAACAGCGCCCTCGTCGTTCTTGTTGTTCTTGAGCTTGTACATGCCGCTGTTCTCGTTGAATATGATCAGCTTGACCGACATCTTCTTCGAGTCGTTCCATCGAATCTCGTCCGACTGTGTTGGCGAAACCGCGGAGTGCAGCGTGAGAACAACGCCCACAGCACGACACCGGGCGAAGAGGCACGCACCCGACGCCTCTCGATGGGCACACGAGAGTCAAAGAGGTACAGGAAGCCAGGCACGGTTCCCTCCGACGGGTTCACCACCACTGGGAGAGACGAGCGGCCGAAGAGTTAGGAGGACACCACGACGAGCACCAGAACCAGTGGAGGAGGAAAGGTGTACACGAGGAGGGCGAAGGGACGGCGGCAGAGATGAGCTCGGCGAGCGGGTTCTGGAGCAGCAAATGGATGAGAGGATAGTCCTTCGACCTGAATTCCTTGGCCAGATCGAGGGTCTGGTTGAGGACATCGGAGGCGAGCTGCTCGCTTCTCAGATTCTTGAGATAGTTCTTGATCTTGTCGCTGGTCAGGGCGATGGCTTTGTTGTGGTCCATCTTCTGCGACAAGAACAGGTGAGATGAATGCGGTCCCAATTACAAAGATGAGAATTTTGCGTAAAATGGAACCGTTACGCCATTTTCATCTTGCATCAAATGCACAACAATCACGTTGCATGAACGTACGTCGTTGGATCGATAGGCGTTATCGCCTCTCGGGTGCCCCTAAGCTCAACTCTTTTCTTCAATAAAATCCACACCTTTGTTGCAAAACTGCAGTTGTGCCCTCCTCTTCCTCCTCTGCTTGTTCGCACCTCTTGCCCCGACCGGAGACCAGCAAAAAGCCGACTTATTTTCAGGAATTTATTTACACGCTTTTGAGCAAACAAAATAAGTGCCGAGGCTTCGAGCTTTCGTCTTGGGCCTACTCTTCCGGTTCGTCGCACTGAGGCAGCATAGGCGATACGTACGGGGCCTTCAGATGTTTCCAGCCGACTACGCAGTCATTGCATCGCCAGCGCCACTGTTCCCATGTCGAGTGTAAGCTAGAGACTAACGAATCGTGTGGAGCAGAGGCGGAAGAGATACCTGTGTGGGCGCCTTTGCGAGACCGAGGCTCGAGAGAGGCGTCGTCACAGGGCAAGTGTCGCACTCTACGCAGAGCTCCTGCCGGGCCGCTGACTTGGTACTGCCTCGAGAGGCCAACTCGCTCGCGGCTCCGTACAGCTGGATGCAGTAGCGGCTTTCGCTCGCATCAGGCTTCACCCGCTTCGCGCTCGGCTCGGTCATCGGCCTCATCACCCCTACCGCGTATAGCGCCGGCGACAGCGTCAACTCGCCCTCCAACTGCGGTGCATGCACTCTCTTGCGAAGCATCTTCTTCTCGTGGCTGTTGGTGTTATTGTGCGCTCGTCTATGTGTTCGAAGGAAGACTGAAGAACCGTCTCTGCCTGCACACACAGCCGAGCAAGCTGGCCGAGAAAGGAAAGTGCTTTGCCTGCGTCTGCCGGTTGGCAAAAATAAAATAAAACTAAAAAACAGAAATGAATAAAAAAAATTGCAACGAGTCAAGGCTGGTTGCTATGCGGTCGGCTGAGTGGGCGGAGCTGGCTGGGTGCTGGGCGTTCCTTGCGTTGTGGCAGGAAGGAACTCGGAGATGGAGCGGAGGAGCATCTTGGCGTCACGGTGGGCCAACGACTGGGCTCGCCACTTGCACCAGGAGCCAGACATGGCGTCGCCGGCGGATCGCGGGACGACGTGGAAGTGCACGTGGAACACTGTGGTTTGCTCCACGTCGGTGAGCGTTCAGCGTGGGTTGGCTTCGATGGAAGACGAGAAGTACCCTCCTGCCCAGCGATCTTGCCGTTGTTCTGGATGATGTTGAAGGCCTGAGTCCCGGTGGCCTTCATCAGCGCTCCGCCGATGGCAGGCGCCACCTCCATGCACGCGGCTGCACAGCGCCGTGAGTGAACCGACGAGCTGCGCTCAACGGTGGAGAAGGAAGGAAGTGGAACCGGCGAGTGCAGCGGGCAGCTGGTCGAGGCTGGCGTAGTGCCCCTTTGGCACGATGAGGGTGTGGCCAGGGTGCAGGGGGTTGATGTCCAGGAAGGCCACCACCTTCTCATTCTCCATCACTAGGCAGAAGGGGGCCGCGTAAGTGCGCCATTACCGACCAGTGTTGGGAGGAGCTTACCGGTGTGGGAGGGAAGCTCGCCGTTGATGATCTTGCAGAAAATGCACTTTGCATCTTCAGGATGGCTCTCCATTTCTTGCGAAGTGCTGTGGGTAGTGCCGCGGTGTGACTCGAACCGCCAGCCGTATGGGCAAACTCCAGTTCTTGGCGGGAAACTCGACAAGATGCCGCCCAAATGCCAACAAGATGCCGATCCTACAGGCTGAAGATGGAGGCGAATGAGACAAATCCAAACGCCTAATCCAAGTTTCGCAAGGTAAGCGAGCAACAGTAGAACTGTTCGAGAATGTCTAGCAAAATCGTACATCACATGGAGGGACTTCATGGGAGGCAGAACGACTTCATGGCCTTCTCCTCCCTCTCTTCGGTTGTGGAAAAGGCTCCGCCCGTCGTGTGGATCGCGCCCCAGGCCTCAATCGCCGCCGCTTGCGAGCTGATGAAGGCGCATCACTTCCTTTCTCTTCCCATCTACGATGAAGCTACTCGTCGCATCCTCGGGCTGGTCGACATACTGGACGTCTGCGCCTACCTCTGTTGGGGCACGATGCACTTCTTCAGCGAGAACACCGAGGCGCAGTCCGATCGCGAGCTTAAGGCCAAGATGAGCGAGGTGGCCATCGTCGAGGTGCTCAACGCCAAGTCACAGCACGGCCGGCCTTCGCTGGTGGTGAAGCGCCACCTCGAGCCCGTGTGCTCGCTGCTGGACCAGATGGCGCAGGGGCTCCATCGCGCGCTCGTGCGGGTGTGGCCCGAGACCGAAGAGGAGGAGGAAGAGGGCAGCCAGCGGCTCGAGTACTATCGCATGGCGGCCCAGATCGACGTGGTGCGATTCCTGGTCGACCACAGGCGCAACCTCAACTACCACCTCATCACCAGCACCATCACCGCCCTCGATATGGTCGGCCCCGCGCCCGCGCCCGCGACCGCCACCGCCTCAACGTCGTCCCCTCCGTCGACCACGCAGAGCGCCGCGCGGACCCTCATCTACGCGGTCGAGGAGGGCAGGACAGCGCTGGAGGCCTTCCGCACGCTGGCCCTGTCGGGCGTCCACGCCATCGGCATCATCGGCGTCGGGAGCACAGGCCAGGGCCGCCTGCTGTACAACCTGTCGGCGTCGGACCTGCGCGGCATCACGCCCGACACGGTCCATCTGCTGCGCGAGCCGGTCGAGGTCTACCTGGAGCGGCTGCGGGAGAGCGACCCGACCTCGCGGCCCCGGAACCTGGTCACCTGCACGCCCGACGCGACGCTGATCGAGGTCATGGAGCTGGTCCTGCGCTCCCGCGTCCACCGCGTGTGGGTGACCGACGGCCAGCAGCAACGGCCGCTCGGCCTCATCACCCTCACCGACATCCTCTCCAAGTTTGCCTCCTTCGACTACGCCCGCGCCCAGGCCGCCGCGACCAAGACCATCGTCCCGCTCTCCCTCTCTTCGCCTCACTGAGCGACTCAGTTTTATGATTTACCTTTCACGTTAGCCTGTATAGCCCAACCAACCCCAACAATCGATGATGTTGACAACACAGCAACAACGCTGACCTTCAACAAGAGAAAGAGGCAGCCGCCGCCGTTGAATGAAACACGCAATGTATTGCTGGCCTCAGGAGTAGTGTCACAGAGAGGGCCGGGAGAGAAGGCCGGGGGCAGCAACAACGAAGGAGAAAGCTAAAGAGACGCCCATGCCAAGCGCCGCGCGGTCGCGAGAACGAGGACCGCGGAAAGGAGGAAAGGGGATGCGGATGGGCGACGATGATGGTGATGATGAAGGCAAGCCTCCTCTCCCTTTAATCGTATCGCGAAGCTTCTTAGAAGCACTTGCGGAGGACGCGAGGGCCCTGCTCCTCGTACTCGGACTTGTTCATCCAGAAGGCGGTCTTGTCCTTCATGATCTCGGCGAGCACGGCACCGCCGAGGAACACCATGTGCTTCCTGCGCGGCGGGTCCTCGATGCGGCACTTGAACTTCTGCATCGAGACCTTGTTGCCCTTGGCCACGCGCTCGAAGTAGAGGCGCTTGATCTCCTTCTCGAGACGCGAGGGGAGGCCGGGGTACATGGTCGAACCGCCGGAGAGCACGATGTGGTTGTAGAACTCGGCGCGGGTGTCGATATCGGCCTTGTTGATGCAGTCGAAGACGAGCTCGCCGACGCCAACGCTCTCCTGATCGACGAGCGCGGGGTTGAACATGCACTCGGGAGCCTCGAATCGCTCGGCACCGATGCGGATCACGCGACCGTCGGGCAGGGTGTACTTCTCCACGAGGGTGGTAGTCTCGAGGGCCAGACGCTTCTCGAGCTCGAGGTCGTAACCGACGTAGCAGAACTGTATGTGGTGTGATGAACGAGTGGAGAACAAGGTGAGCAAATGGAGTAGCTCGCGACAATCTTTTCCACTTTGGGGGGGGGGGCGAAAACGAAAGCGAAGATGTGAAAGAGCGAAGCGAAAGAAAAGGGAGTAGGCACCTTCTCCTTGATCTGACGGACGGTCTCGAAATCGGCAGTCCTGTTGAAGACATAGCCGCGGAGGAGGAGAAGCTTGATGAGGTAGCGAGTGACGTCACGGCCGGCGACGTTCAGGCGACGGGTCAAGTGGGGCAGCGAGAAGCCCTCGTACACGGGCACGATGTGCGTCACACCATCACCCGAATCGACGACCACACCGGTAAGCAGACCCTGGGCGTAGAGGGTCAAGACAGCCTAGTGTATCAAAACGAAAAAGTGGAAGAAGTGTCAGTTTACATCGTCAGAATTCCAGGCGCAGGATCTGAAAACGTGGAGAGAGATCTTTGAAATCTTTCGGCATTCGGGCTGCTCGGGTGCGCTTCGTACCTGAATGGCGATGTAGGCGGCCTTGAAGCCGTACTTCTCAAACATGACCTGAACCATCTTCTCGCGGTTGGCGAGGGGGTTCATGGGCGGCTCGGTGAGCAGGATCTTGCAGTCCTTGGGGTCCACCTTCAGCTTCTCTGTTACATTCAAAGCATTCGACCGATTAGATACTGTATCGAGACTAATCTACGCATTGAAACGATGCAAGAAAAAAGCTGAAGAAGCTGTTTGATGATGGAACGCGTACCGAAGAAGGTGTAGTTCCAGACGTGCTCAGCATCCTCCCAGTTGCGGACGATACCGTTGTCGAGCGGGTAGGTAATCTGGAGCATGGACCTGAGCTTGGAGGCCTCGTCGCCGACCATGATGTCCTTGATCTCGACGTTGTCGAACTTCTCCTCGGAACGCAGGATGGGCCTGCCCACCATCGAGGGGAAGATGGAGGCCGGGAAGTTGGAGCCGGCGAAGCCGCACTTCACGAATCCCGTGCCGTTGTCGCACACGATCACCTTCGACGAGTCGGTCATGTTTTGTTTGGCTGTGTAGGAGGGAAATGGATTCGATGTACAACAGATGGATCTTGTTGCCTTGGGGTGGCGTGGTTGAAGAAGAAAACCGGCGTAGCCCCACAAATGAATTGCCCTACCCGTCGACAGAAAAAATGCCCCAATCTCAGCGGAGAAGCAACCAATGACACGCGTGCTGCTCCCTCATTGCTGTAAGGTGGCGGTCGACGACCCGTTGGGAGAGAAGGCAACCAAAAGAGAGAAGAGAAGAGAAGAGAGAGTCTTCATGGGCGGGTGTGGTGCGTTCATTGGGCGGTTGTGGTGGGTGACGACCTGGCAGTTCAAATTTGGGACGAGGCGACCTAGTTGCAGGAAGCCACCCTAAATGGAGCGGGCTTGGGGAGGGTTGGCTATCTAAACCAAGAACCACCTGAACAAGACGAGTCACGACACAACAAGATGAGAAACAACCGGTTCATTCAAGTGGAAGATGATGAGCAGCCTATGTGCCCCGGATGTGATAAGGAGATCTGGCCCAGCGAGCGCTCTCTCATGGCACTTGGGGTAACGTCCCCCCTCCCTCTCTTATGCGAGGGTGGCTCCTCACCTTTGGCGAAACGTTTGGGCCTTTGTAGGCAAAGTACCACACGGCGTGCATCAAGTGCACCACGTGCGGGATCAATCTCACTCCTCGCTCGATGGAGACCTTCGAGAAGAAGCCCTACTGCCGTGCTCACCTCCCCACCTTCAAGGCCACCACCGTCTCTGACGACTTCATCACCAAGGCCAATGCAGGTAATGACACGCAAGTCGCCTAAGAGTCCCCCATTCCACAAACACCAACTCTATCACTCCACAGCCAAGCCGGTCGGCGATCTGAAGAGGCAGCAGGGCATCAACAAGCTGGAGGGCACCACCTTCAACTCCACCAACGTCACCAAGGAGAGGTGCGCCACCTCCACCGTCTTCCGTCTTGCCTTCTTTAAGACCAACCTGCAGCCTGAGTGACGCCCTCCTCCACCTACGTTTCCGAGTGCCGGATGTGTTGTCCCGCGGTGGGACTCTGAGGGTGGTCCGGTGCCCGACGTGTCCGAGCCCAGCAACGAACAGGCTGCTGCGTTCTGGAACCAGCAGGAGAATGCTGAGCCCGCGGCGGCGACCTCGCAGCACGTGGACGAGTCGCTCCTGGCGGCCAAGTCGGGTAGCGGGGCGGCTTCGTTCTGGGCTCAGCAGGAGAAGGCCGCGCTGGAGCCCGCCATGGCAGAGCTCAGCATCCAGGACGACCAGCACCAGCAGGACCACCACGACGAACCTGCCGCCGCAGATGAGTATCAAGAGTAAGCCGCATTGACGCTCTCCGCGGTTCCCTTGTGTACGATACATCTATCCAGTAGAATAAAAAGTGGAGCTTCAGCCCGAACGCCGATAAAGGCTCGCTCAGGGCTTGGCGGAGCGCGACGCCACGCCCATGGCGAAGTAGTAGAACATCGTTGCCACAAGGCGGCCCGTCCTAGAGACCAAGAAGCATGCTGTCAGGCCTCGACTAGTAATAGTTGTGCGCGCGTGCGCGTTTGTGTCGTACCTGTACTCTTCGACAAGAGGGTTGTATTCGGACAGGTCGACCAGCCGCACCTAACGTTGTAGAGCAAATGGTGAGGAGTGGGCGAAGCAGTCGTCGGGCAATTTAGAATCTGACAAGGAACCTTGGGGTTCTTTCCCGACGCGAAGCAGATCTCGAGGGCGTCCTCTGATGTGAGCCCAACCGCTCCGGGGGCGCTCACTCCCTGGCAGATCGTGAAACATACTTGAGTTATGGCCAGCTCAGTTTCAAGAAGCGCGCTGCGTTGTGAGAAGTGTCCCGTACGGGGCAGTCGCTGCTCTTGATGGAGTCGATGTCAAACGATACGAAGATGGCTTCGCAGCGCTGGCCCAGGTCATCGAGAATGGAAGCAAACAACTCACCCGCAGTTTTTCCCGACTGTTTGTTGAGTTTGTGAGCGCGACTGGTAAGATCAGAAGCGCTGACAAGCTGGAAGGGGGAACAGTGCCGCACCTTCTTGATGTCAGAGAGCCACACGATCTTTCCCTTGTGTTCGGTGATGTACTGCGCGTGCACCGCACTACACTGATTGCCTTGGCTCGCAAACTCGACGAAGTTCTCTCCCTGAAAACGGTCTGCGGCGCGATGCATCAGCCAAGCGTTACCACGCACGCGTTTATGCGACGTGGGAACGATCGTATACATACCATCCTCGATGAGAAGCCTGAATGGAGAGCCGGAGTGGACCTTGCCTTCCTTCAGAGGCCGAACGTCAAAGTGAGCGTCGATGTTGATCGCAGCCATGGAGCCCCTAGCACCATGCGCCACAGAATAAACCACTGGCCCTCCGTTTCCCAACAAGCATGTGGAACGGGCAAGCGTACGATGGTACGTGAGCAAGAAGACCGCGGGCATTCGGGTACGACTGGTCGTTTCCCCCGCCGATGACGAATGGAATACCTCCTGCGCCGAGCCAGCACACCATGTCAAGAAGAGTCACTCTCGCAGAGGTGGTGGAGCTAGAAGCGCACACGAACCCTGTCCTATGATCTTCCCCACCGTGCTGGCCAGTGACTCGTGGCCTTCCTCCAGCGTGGGAGCAGCAACGTCGCCCGCGTCCACGATCTTGAGCCCTCTGGCCACGAGTAGGTGAGTCAGTCACGCACACGATGCCGTCCCTCGGCTTGCTTGCGGGGGCAGTACCGCAGATCGATGCCGAACTCAGGGTTAACCAGGGGCCCGACCTTCATCAGGTGCTTCCTTGCCGCTTCAGGCCCGCCTGTGATGCAGTGAGCTGGTGCAGTACCCAGGAGGGAAAAGAAAAGAGGACGAACCTGCAGCACCGGGTCGCCCGCCGTTGCGCTTTACGCCTTCGTCGGAGGGGAAGCCCACTACCACGATGTCGCCCACCACTCCAGGCACGATAAGTGCTCCCAGCCTGGGGTCATCGTTCACTGGTGCGCTCATCTTTGCGGTACCACCAACGACAGAGAAGAGAAGAAAATAGAGAGAAATACTTTGTCGACAAGGTTCTCGACAGCTGCGAGACAGGGACGGCCTTGTGCGTGGGGAGGCCGGACCCTTTCGTCATCTTCATCTTCCCTCTCATTCTTTTACACAAATCATGCGGCGGAGCACTGTGCACGTTTTCCCTCGTCTTGCTATGCGCCAGGGTCAGCAGACTTCTGCTCTTTGTACCGCTTCCCCTACTGCCTCCGATCACGGATTGCCGTCCCATTTTAACTATCATTATCTTTGCGCTGCCGCTACAAAGACGCGCAATTCACTTACGGCTTCATTCGTTACCATCAAAAGGCCTGTTCAGCAATGGTTCGCGCACCGCCGTGAGCTCTGAGACGAACATGGCTTCAATTGCCAGAAATGTACCCCCCCACACATTAGTGCCTCAAAATAATCAAATCTAAATCGCCGACTTGACGGCACTCCATCCAGTACGCTGCCCCAGCGAAGGGAGGCAAGGGTGCTCCGGCCGCTGCCAAGCCCGCCGAAGATGAGCCCGCTGAGCCCCTCAAGCTCGAGACTGCGACATTCCCCGATTTTGGCGAGGATCAGGCCTTCACCGCCGACATCTCCGATTTCCCCGCGCCCAAGGACTGGAAGTACGTGTCCGATTGGAAGGAGTTCGAGTTCTCGCCCCGAGTGCGAAAGATCGGCGAGGCCCTGTTCCAGCTCAACCAGGTCGAGATGTTCGAGTTGGTGAAGCTGCTCCAGCTGCGGTTCGACGTGCCCGACAGCGCCCTTATGGGCGGCGGCGTGGTCGTCCAGGCTGCCGGTGCCGGCGCTCCCGCTGCTGCCGCCGCCGAGCCTGCCGCTGAGGAGCCCAAGGAGGAGAAGAAGGAGAAGATGATCTTCGACGTTCAGCTCACCGCTGTCGCTGAAGCCGACAAGTTCAAGGTGCTCAAGGAGATCCGTGCTCTCAAGCCTGGCATGAAGCTGCTCGAGGTCTGTTGCTCTCTCCTCCCCCATCTCATCCCTTCATCCCCTTCTCTTCCGTGTGACCGCCACTCACGTAACTGCCCCCTTCCCTCCGCCAACGACACACCGCACGCAACAACACAACGCAACAGTCGAAGGAGATGGTGGAGAAGCTTCCGTCCATGCTCAAGCAGAACGTTCCCAAGGAGGAGGCCGAACAGATGGTTGCCAAGTTCAAGGAGCTTGGTGGCACCGTGGAGCTCAAGTAAATGCGTGGTGGGTGTTCATTCATCACAACACAATAGACATCTGCGTTGCAATTGCGAGTGACACCAGTGCCTCGTGCGTGTCGTAGTGGCGCAGCTGCGCCTCTCTTCTGTTCTGTACTTATCGTCGGGCTCTTCTTCTTCTTCATCTTCGACCTCTCGCGAGCTCAGCCAGTCCCTTTCTTTTTCTATTTGCCCGGGCAGCCTTTCCGCAGGAGAAGAAGGAGAACGCACGACACACAGCAGAGCTCGCGAGGCGAAGTGAGGGTGGCTTCATGCGAGGAGTGAGCTTGGGAACAGCGGCAGCGACGCAAGGAGGAGGTGCGAGGAAGGGGCGCGGACACACGCCATCGTCGTTATTGCGGGCCGTGTGGCGGTACCTGGGGTGCGCCAAGTACTCGTGGACGAGCTGGGCCGTCTTGTTCATCTTCATCCTCTTCTCCGCCATCACCATACGCCTGCTCGTCATACGGCGAGCGCGCCAGCTCGACAACACGCTGCAAGATGAGGCCGCCAAGATGAGCGAGGAACCCCGCGAGCGATTTCAAGTCGCGGAGGGCCACATCCTTGGTGTCCTCACCGCTGGCAATGACAGTGGCGACTACCTCTTCCTCTTAGTGCGTCCACTTCCGCTCCTTGAATCGATGAATGAATCGAATCAAGAATTATTGCATCTGTGTAAATCCCTAACAAGAGTACTATGCGGGCTGCCGCAGGTGCATGGCGCCAGCAGAGAGTCTCAGAACGCGGAGCATTGGAAGCCACACATGGACTTCTTCGCTAGGCTCGGGCGAGTGTACGCAGTCGACCTGCTCGGGCATGGCCGCTCCACTCCCGGCGCTCGCGCTGCCCTCCAGGTGCAGCAGATGTGTAGTCTGTCAGACACCCATCGCTTCGCCTGGCGAGGGATGACTGACAGTTTGCGTAACGCTCGAACGCAGAACCCAGTCTCGTCCGAAGCGCAGGTGCGAGCTCTGTGGAAGCTGATTGCGGAGAAGAAGAAGGACCATCAAAAGCTCGGTACCGAACCCGCACTGGTGGGTGTAAGTGTGTGGCCGCACTGACGCAGCTAACCCATCTGGCCCCAGTTCTCGTCGGACGCTCCTATGGTGGGCGGATCGTCATGAGCCTGGCCAACACACTCGGCGCCGAGCAAGTCCATAAGATCGTACGTGGCTGCGTCGCCCTGTGCCTCGTGAATGACTGTCTGACCGATGGACCCGCTGCGCACCAGATCCTTATTGAACCGGCGCTGAAGGACGATCAGATGCAGGGTCTCAAGAAAGAGGTCCTGGTGCTACCCACGCTCGTGTTCTGCACCTGGGCAGGCGACGCCACGGTGCCGTATCACAGGGTGAAGGGCCTGCTGGACTACTTTGTGGACAAGGAAGTGGTGCTCTTTGAACACGTCGCCTCCGAAGCCCGACCGGCCTGGGAGGCCAACGCTCCTGAGCTCAGCAAGGTTCATCTGTCCTCCTTCTTTCGTTCTACTCAGTAATGCTCGCCATGTGGCGGCTGACAATCATCGCGCCATCGTCCACATGGCCACACTACAGATCGCAGATTTCCAGAGCAAGGTGGAAGCCTGGCTATCTTGAGGCGCTCTGGCACTCTTTCTCTCATGTACACAACCATCTCCACTTTCTCTCCCCTTCTGTCCGCCCACAAGGTCGCCGCTTCTTGAGTCGCGTTGATTGAAAAGAGATAAATACCCGACGAGGCGCACCGCGCACTCTTGTCAGACAAGTATGAGCGTGTCCTCCGAGTTCTCGCCTTCCTCCTCCTCATCCTCAGCGTGTCGCGAACGTTCCTTGCCCTTTTCCAGGTTGAGCTCGTCGTCATCCTCGTTGCTTCGGCCCACCGCGCTCTCCTCCTCATCGAGCGCGGCGCCTTCGGGGAGGGTGTCCTCGGCGACTTCCTTCGTCTCCTCCTCGAAGTCCGACGAACCACAGTCCTCTTCCTCTGCATTGCGGTCATGCAACGTTCTACGTTGTGTGTGCCACGCGTGTTGTGTGTCGTGTGTGTGTGTGTGTGTGTGTGTCGTGTGTGGAGTGTGCGTGAGTAGTGGCGTGATGACGCAGAGGGCAGCAAAGTGGTGCGCACTTTTGAGCGATGTGAAGGTAGTGGTTGATCTTTTCGACGATGGTGTCCTTGAACGGGTCGTTCATCGTATCGAAGAACATCGTCACGTCGAACTCCTCCCCGCTGTACAAAACTTTAACACCAACAATAACAACCAACATCAACGCGCCACATACGCCCGCATGTTGGCCGTCATCGTCTCCATGACCGAGGAGACGCAGAAGGGGATCTCGACAGGGCGGAACGTACTGAGGATGACCTTGGACATGGACCTGCCGGTCTGGCCGATCGTAACCTTCTTCTCCGCTCGATCCACGTCGAGCACACGAATCACCTTCGACTCAGTCCAGAACAGCCGCCTTACCCGTGCGCGGTGCGTACATGAGTGACAAAGATGCCCACGTTGTGTCGTGCGTGTGCATGTGCCGTGTGGGTGTGGGTGTGGTGGCACCTGTTGGTGACGCGCTTGACCTTCTTGCGGAGGAGATCGACGATGACCTTGCGCTTGGCCATCAGCAGCACTACCAGCGGAATCAGTGCGGCCACGCAGAGCGCGAACAGATACCTGGGCAGACCACCACCAGCGCCGGCGCGATGTCCCCATCAGCATGCATGCGCGCGTGCCAAGCAGGGACTACGTACAGCCCCGTGTGATGGTCCAAGATGAGCGCCAGCAGCGCCCCCACCGACGACACACCTGTATTTATGATATGAATAATATAAAGTTAGGGTACAAACCACAAGATTAATGTAATTTTATTTAATCCGAATAAATAAATTCCAAGCATAAATAAATTATTCAATCATAAATGAATTCAATAAAATGCTCAATTATATATAATAAATAAAGAGGAGGGCAGAGCGTGGGGGAGGACCGATGAGGGTGGCGAGGACGCCCAGGAAGACGTTCCAGTGCGAAACGTCCTCCACCACCAATTGGAAGCCACGCGTGCGGAGGGCAATCCCAGGGCCGAAGAACGACGTCCACGACTCCGGATCGTTTGCCGTCTGCTCTCGCATCTTTTTTGCTTTTTATTTATTTATCTGATTTTACAATCATTAAATAAATGCTCATTAAATTGCTTTTTCTTTTCATTTCATTAGTGACAGGCCACGAACGTCGTTCGTTCTCTTGGGTCATCAAAGGCCGGCCTGTTCCTGGCTCGCGACAGGACTCGCGGCGGGTGAACGGCCCGAGACACCGTTTGTGTCACCTCTTCGCTATCTCGCCAAGGTGTCTGCCTAGACCTCTCGCCGGAGAGCTATTGCAAGCACTTCATAGAGACCGAGGGTGGTCGGCGCCGAGTGGTGCACTCGTGAGCCGTTACGCAAACGCAACGGCAACAAACTAATTAACGATAATAATACACCAAAGCCCAAACACCGAACAACAACAAGGAAGGGGCAGGAAGAGGAGAGCAGAGCAGAGCAGAAGAAGAAGAAGAAGGAGAAGAAGAAGAAGGATGGCCAGCAGCGGTGGTGGTGAGGCGGGGGCGACGACGAAGCGGGAAGCGGCCGCGGCTTCGCCTTTGCCACGCCTGCGCGGCGACTCGATTACAGATGAGGACCCGTGGATAGCCAACAAACGATTTGATGTCGTGGAGGAAGGGGGAGGAGGCCTCGGGCGACATCAAGATGAGGAAAACGAAAAAGGCGGAGGGGGGCGGGGCGGCTTGCCCGCCGTGCTGTCGCCCCGCTTCCTCAAACGGAGCAAGCGGTCGGACACGGCCGGCAATGCCAGCCGCGAGAGGGACAAGGCCCTGGTCGCCGCCCTAATCGACCGAGAGAAGGGAAAGAGCACAAAAAAGAAGGGCTCGGTGGGGTCGGCGGACGACCTCGCCTCGCCCAACCACCCGCTACCCTCCGACGAACCCAAGGTTGGTCCAGTTCTCCTCCATTTTTCGTCTTCGTCTTCGTCTTCGTCTTCGTCTTCGTCTTCGTCTTCGTCTTCGTCTTCGTCTTCGTTCTTGCCCCCCTCCCCCTTCTCTTTCTTTTTTCATTCTTTGTGGCGGTCTGCTGAGCTCTTGCGTCGCTGGGGCCCCATAGGCAGTACTGTTGTTTTTGCAGACGGTCGTTCTGATGTGGTCTGCGGTGGGCTGTAATGATGGTGGGGTGGTGGTGGTGCAGAGTCCGAGGGGCAGGGCGCGAGGCCAGCTGCTGCGTTCGTTCTCGCAGACGGCGCTGGTCGACTCACGCAACAAGCCAGAGCTCGCGAAGCGCGAACGCCTCAAGAAGAGCGGCGAGGTCAGCACGGCCGCCGCTGCGGCAGGCGCGGCACGCAGCCCGCGCAGTGACTCTGCCGCGCGCACGGCCGCCGCCGCCGCCGCCGCAGCTTCACATACTGGGCAGGGGCTGCAGCTCAACAAAAGCGGGCCGCGCTTCCACTCGTTCAGCCAGCAGGAGAAGAAGGAGTTCGAGCAGAAGATCAAGGGCAGCAACGTCCAGTTCTTTCGCAACATTAAGAAGAGCAAGAAGGGACCCATCTACCGCAACGTGCTCGAGGACGCCGACCAGGCCCTTCCTTGGCCGACCGAGATCGACGCCGGCGTTGCCGAAGAAGTGGCGGACTCGGCCGAAGCCGATGCGTCGGACGATGACGACGTCATCAGCGAGCGGCGCGCGCAGCTGCGACGCGGATCGGACTCGAGCGACCCGGGCAGCAGTGACTGCGACGACACGTCACCGAGGCCCAAGCGGAAGATCACGAGCAGCACCAGCCCGCCGGTGCCACTGCTGTCGCCGCGCAGCGGCGGTGTGCCGACGCCGACCTCGCCCAAGGCCTCATATCTGACGCCGGAGCAGCTCAAGGAAATGGTGCGCGAGCGCAAGCTGGAGATCAAGCGCGAGCGGGAGCGTGAGAAGCGCGAGGAGAAGGAGAAGGCCAAGCGCGAGAAGGAGGAGCTTAAACAGAAGAAGCAGGCGGTCAAGCGCACCCACAGCCGCGACGACCAGCCTTTCCCTGGCATCTCGCTGGCCAACGACAAGGTCAAGTCCCTGCTCGAGCGTGAGCCGTCCGAGTCGGCTGCCGGGAGCGCTGGCGAGGACCGGCCCACGACCCCGCGGCGACCGAGCCAGGCGGCCGAGGAGTACATGGAGAGCCCGCGCAGCGTACCGCCGCCGCTCACTCTCTCCCAGGGGGGCGCTTTGGCCCTGCGGGCGAGCTCGGGGGCATCGCCGTCGACGACGGACCATTCGTCGCCGGTATCGCCACGCGTCGGTGTATCTGACTCGCCGCAGAAGGCGGCCACGGCTGAGGACGAGCAGCAGCAGTACAAGAAGAAGCTGGAGCTGGCGCGGAAACAGAAGGAGCAGCAGCACCAGCAAGAGCAGGAGCAGCGCGAGAAACAGCTGAAGCTGGAGGCGGAGCGGCGCAAGAAGTACAAGAAGCAGATCTCCATCCATCTGGGCATGTCCAAGCAGCAGGTACCGGCGGCACCGCCAATTCGAACGGCTTTGACTTCGACGTGGGGCAAACTAACTCCTATTCATCGTTCTTGTTGTTGTCGTTACAGAGGCGCAGCCGGTCGTTCTCGGACCTGACCCACTACTTCACCGACCAACCGGACGACGCCAAAGCGCAAGGGCGGAAGAAGGACAAGAAAGAGAAGAAGGAGAAGAAGGAGAAGAAAGAGAAAAAGGACAAGAAGGAAAAGAAGGATAAACACGCCGCCGTCAGCAGCAAGGACGGACCCAGCAGGCCGCTTGTGTCGGAGGTCACGGTGACAGAACCCGCCGTCACTGGCTCGAGCCTGAGAGACGCACAAGCTCTCGACAAGGAGCAGCCAAAGAGTGAAGCCGCTGCAACCGTGCTCCCGCGCATCGCTGTCGCGACGGGTCAGGACCGGGAGCGGGAGCTGCGCGAGATCCGGGAGATGCTCAGCTTCCGCACTAAGAAGGACGAGGCCACCGCCCAGCAAGCAGCGGCCGAGTATATTGCCTTCTCTCCCGCTCCATCGTCGTTTTAGCTCCGAGTTAGCTAACTCCATGTTTGTGTGGTTTAGTCCCGTCGATCGCAAGTCTGCACGGGAGCGCAAGAAGACGCTCTATCGGTGCGGTCGTTCTCTCGTTTGGACTATTTGTTGTGTTGGGTTTGCGGTGAGCTGACAAGGGGTTGGCGCGACACCGCCCGCAGGTCCAACTCCGAGCAGCACCTGAAGCTGTTGACGGCTAAGATCCCCTCAATGCTCCTGCAGGAGAAGATCAGCGGCGGAAAGGGACTGAAGTCTCAAGTACGGCGTCACCTAGTCCCCTCACCCCGCGTCCCCATGTACTCACGCGCGCCGTATCATGTGCGTGCGTGTCCTGTGTCGTGTGTGTTGTGTGAATGCAACAGATTGTGCTGAGCAGGCCTGAACGGGAGTTGATCGATCGCCAAGTGGACATTGCCGAGAAGATGGATGAAATGAACCGAGGCAAGAACGGCTCTCGGGTACGCAAGCGAGGGGACAAGGTGGCCAAGGACCGACTGCGGGCGAATGCTATCGGCGCCGGCGGGGACACCGACAGCGACGATGACGGAGAAAGCGAAGAGGATAGCGACAACGAAAAAAACGAAGAGGAGCACAAGAACGAAGGCCAGGTGTTCGTTCAAGTGCAGCGCGGGCCGGTGTTTGGAATGACGCTCGATGAGGTGATGAGGCTCCAGCAGTCGTCTACTTCACCGCCCACCTCGCCTCAGCCCTCGCCCTCGCTCACGTCGCCGCTCTCGGGCTCGCCCATGTCCTGCTCGCCGCCGGGGTCGCCACTGGGCATGTCCGCGTCGATGTCGTCGGTCAACACCGCTGCGGCCGTGCACTTCACTCTATCCAAGGACGAGGCCAGGCTGCCCGTTGTACTTACCGGTACACTCCTTCTCCCGCTTAACTATGAGAGCCGGGCTTGGGCTGAGCCACATGCATGCGCAGCGCTGGCGAACGGAATACTCGAGCTGGGCGGAACGCAGATGACGGGGCTCTTCAGGGTGCCGGGTAAGAAGTCAACAATGGACATCATCCGAGATCGGCTCAATTCTGGCTTTTACCAATTCGAAGAGGGTGCGTACTCCCAAGATCGCAGGTGCGGTCACGTCCGCTCGCGCTCATCTTGTCCCAATCCATCGATTCTTCATTGCAGGCACGTGTCCGCACGATTTGGCTTCACTGATGAAGGAGTGGCTCAAGTCCATCACCCCACCACTCATCCCACTCGAGCTCTAGTGCCTCTTCCCTCCCAATTTCGCACTTCATTCTTTGGTTGCTTGTTATCTTCAGACTGATGGCCATTCCCTCCCCAAACCCACCCACAGTGATCGGTGCGTGGAGGTGTCGGGCCGTCCCAACGATTGCGTGGAGGTGATCGAAAAGTCCCTGCCCGATCTGAACAAACGCATCGTACGCTGAAACCTTCCCCGCGTCGGCCGAGCGTCGCTGCTAAACTGCGTTGGTTGACACCCACGGGTGCAGGTCAAGTATGTGGTGCGGTTCCTGCAACAACAGATACTCTCCCCCGAAGTCCAGCGCGCAACGCGAATGGACATCCGCTCCATCGCAACCGTACCTTCTCTCGACACAACACCCCATGCACTGCTTCCATTTACTCACATTTTCTGTCCTATTTGTTGGTCCTGTTCCCGCGGGGACGAACAGGCGTTCGCGCCGTGTTTCCTGGACAACCCACTCCTTTCGATGGAAGAACTGGTCAAGAATATTCAGGTAACCAATCACATCCCACGCAGTGAATCATAATGAATGACCCAATGGCCGTTTGAATGAACGTGCAGGCGCACATCAAGTTCATGGTGAACCTGCTGATGCTGCTCAACGTCAACGTGGGAAAGATATCGTCCAACGCTGTTCCCGTCCGCAAGCTCAAGGACGGAACCGACAACGACGGCTCCGCTTCTCCCAGAAACGAGGAGGCCGAGGCCGCCGCCAAGGAGGTAAACTTTGCCTTCCAGTTTTTCTCATCACCACGCACACGCACGACCGCACACGCACGACAGCACACACACATGAGCTCACGCGGTTCCGTTTGGATGGGTTGGCTGCGAGCAGTCGGAGGGCTCGCGGATCATCCCCAAGATGGTGAATGACCGGTTCAAGAAGTGGCAGGAGCGCTCCAAGACCAAGGGCAGCGCATCAGCTCGGGTCACCAGAGGCGAGCGGAAGCGAAGCATCGAAAAGAGAGAGTGAGAGCCCAACGTGCGGTGTTGCGAACGACACCATCACCATCACCATCAACATCACCACCATCACCATCACCGACTTACCGAGCAACGGAGGGTGTTCGCTTGCTTGCACCATCGCCACGACGGATACGATATTAACAGATGTATGCATACCACATATTGTTGTGATAATTAGATTATAAAAATAATAGCAAATAAATAACAAATAAGTAATAATACAGGGTGCATGAAGCAGAGGGTGGTGGGGTCGAGCGTGAGGGCAGCCTTTGGTGACCTGCTGGCGGGTCGAGCTGGCTTCTTCGTTGTGGCCGAAGATGGCAGCATCGTGCCGCAGAGTGCATTCGAGTCACGCCCCCGCTTGATCTTCCCAGGTACCCCCACGCCTGTGATAAAGACAAAAGATCGAGACTGACCCGCTGGCGCCACCTTGAGGCTCCTTTAATCCTCTGCACGAGGGCCATCTTGCCCTTGCTCGCGTGCGTTTCGCATCTTCATCATGATGCAAGCCTGGAAGCTCATCTCTTCTGTTCTTCTTGCTGACCTGACCGATGTTGGGGGGGTGCACCTAAAGGTGGCCGAGGAAGTGTGCCGGCCCAGCAAGCCGCTCCTGTTCGAGATCACCGCCATCAACGCCGACAAGCCGCCGCTCCCCGTGGAGACCATCGAGGAGCGCGTTCACCAGTTCAGGGGGCGTTGGCCTGTCGCCATCACCACCAGCCCCACGTACATCTCGCCTTCTCAATAGCAATAGCACACGACGCACGACACGCACGACACACGCATGACGGTCGTGGTACCAGGTTTTTTGAGAAGGCGCGGTCCTTTCCGGGCTCGACGTTCATCATTGGCATGGTACATGCCACACACCACTGCTTGGGCCACTGGCGGCGTTCGCTCACCACATAGCCATGTGTGTGTGTGTGTGTGTGTGTGCGTGCGTGCGTGCGTGCGTGCGTGCGTGCGTGCGTGCGTGCGTGTTCCAGGACACGGCGGTGCGAGTGCTGCAGCCCAGGTTCTATGAAAACAGCGAGGAGAAGATGAAGGCCGGCTTTCGCGAGTTCCATCAGACACTGCACTGTGACTTTATGGTCGCCGGCCGCACGGTGCGCTTCGCTTTCCACATAACCCGGTTTTCAGTGTGGCCGTGTGCGACGTGGCCGCCACACGCGAGCTCACGATCGAGTGCGAGCGCAGGTGGGCAGCGACGGCTTCATGGAGCCCGAGCAGCTGGAGGTGGACGACGAGCTGCGGCCGTGCTTCGCGCAGCTCATCTCCAGCGTTCGCTTCCGACACGACATCAGCTCGACGCAGATACGGGAGGCCAAGCTCAGAGCACAACAGAGCGCGGGCTGCGACCAACACACATGACGAGCTAGAGTGGGCTAAGTCCCAGGCATGGGGCGGTCGTGTATTGATAGGTGGGTGCGATGATACGAGAACAACACAATACGCGGTGCCGCCTGCCTGGTGGGTGGCTGCGCCGGCCGTATCCGATAGGGTCGGCGAGCAGGTGAGCCGGCGATCAGGCGTAGTTGCGGTCGCAGCTGACCACGCACTGCTGGGCGGCGGGGCACACTTCGCCGGCGGGACGGTACACGCCCTGCACACGCATGCGCGCCACTCACTGTGTCAGTCATCCCTCCTCCTCACCATAGCAGACGCGTCAACACGTACCGATGAGTTGGGGTAGCACCGGCCGACGTCGGCGTAGAAGATCACGCTGGCAATCGAGATCGGGTAACAGCCCTGATGATGATCAATGTGAGCGATTGCGCCACGCAACCACTCCACTGGGTGGTCGGTCGCACCTGAGCGTCACGGTACGAGGGCTGGTTGTCTACCAGCACCCGGGGGCAGCAGCCGTTGACGTCGCTGAAGAAGCCGTTGGCGCACAGGCGCGCACCGCCCTGCTGCTCGGCCACGACGATGGCCATGTCCGGGCACTCGGGCTCGCACACGCGGTCGGCCGGACACACCTCACCGGCGTTCCTGTACACTCCCTGTGTGCGTGTGTGTGTGTGTGTGTGTGTGTGTCGTGCCGAGTTTAGCCCTAGAGCCGGGGTATGTGTGCGGTGTGCTGGGTGTGGTCGAACGCACAGCCGAGCTGGGGTAGCAGCCGCCGGCATCGGCGTAGAAGGCGACGCCGCTGATGAAAAGCGGGAAGCAGCCCTGGGCGTCGGCGTAGAAGGGGACCGAGTTGACCACTACGGGGCAGCAGCCGCGCTGGTCGGGGAAGAAGTCGGAGCCGGGACACACCTGGCCCATGGCCGCGCTGGCGGCGCAGAGCACAACGAAGAAGCCGAGAGCAATGCGGTTCATGTTGTAGTAGTCAGGAGTAGTAGGAGTAGATGACTGGTTGGGGTTGAAGATGAGGTGAAGAAAAGCCGACGCCGGGCTCTGGTTTATGTAGTGGGCCCTGGCCAATCAGAGAAAGGGCTCTGCTGGGATAAAGCGCCTGGCGGGCGATTGGGAAAGGTTCGCGAGTTGCTCGCCGTGGGAGGCGGGCCAGCAGGAGCACCGGCCCAGCACCTCCACCGCCGCGCCAGCGAAGTCCCGCTGGTCCGACGCCTCCACAACGCGAAACGCAGAAAGTGGGGCGAAGGTTCGATACCTGTGGTGGTTAGCTCTGTGTGTGCGCGCGCGCGACAGCTAACAACTCTCCTTTATGTACACATCATGCTGTCAAGTACACCACTCACCGTCGACCTGCCACACGCCCACAACAACGACAACAATGTAAGGCAACAAGCAACTGATGTGTTTGTTGTGAGTATGTACGCGTGTATGTACGGACGTTATGCTATGTAGAGCTGTGCATGTACAGAGAAGATCAAGAAGCTTGTCCGTTGCGTCAGTCGGCAAAGTTGCGCGGCGCAGAGGGAGGGTAGGTGGTGGGTAGGACGGACTTGCCTCCGTGGTGGTTGAGGCGTCGCGACCAGTACACGAAGCCGAACACCGCGCCCACGATCATCACAATAAATAATAGGTTGAATGACGTCCTGCACGTGAACACACACACACCACACCGTGACGCAAAGTTACAGCTCCGTGTGCACGGTGGAGGTGACGAAAAGCGGGCGGGCGGGTGACCTGTTGAAGCTGAGCCCATAGCCTCTGTGGGTGTCGTAGTAGAGTGACGACCGCGCACCAGCCTCCATGCAAAACTCGTTCAGCTGCTTCTCGTCGGTCAGCGAGCCTGCAACGTTCGGGTCACACAACGCAGTGCGTGAGTGGTTTATCTCTCTCTCTCTCTCTGTGTGTGTGTGTGTGTGTGTGTGTGTGTGTGTGTGGTGTGTGTTTTGTGTGTGGACCTGTATAGAGGTAGGAAAAGGTGGCGGTGTCTACGCTAGCCTCCGCCGGCCACGTTTCAGTGATCACCGTCTCTGCATCAGTTGGAGAAAAATCACACCACACACCCACACACCCGGTGCATAGGTAAGCCGGCCTGCGGAGGATGAAGTTCACAGATCGGGGGCGTACCGCTGAGGTCGACCGGGGAGAAGACGACCAGGGCGGGCAGGGCCTCGATCCGGTACGTGGTCTTCCACGAGGGAACGAAGTCCGCGCCTCGCACGAACCCAAACAACGCCGAATCCTTCCACCTGTCTCGCCGCACACGCGCACACCGCACACACGCACACCGCACCGCACACCCGCACACATGGGCCCAAGACAATGAGCGGTGCACTACAGAGCGATGGAGTGGCGGCGCCATGGACGTACGTGAGCGCGAGAGAGACGAACTGAACCGGGGCCTCATGGTTGTCTACGTCGGTCGGGCCGGCGAAGTAGACGATGCGCGGGAGCGCGGCGGCATCGTTCTTTTCGGCCAGGAAGCGCGGCAGGGCGATGCTGGGCGAGGTGAGCGTGACGTAGGAGTGGTTCAGGTTGGTCAGCACGAACTGCACCACGCTGCGCTGGTCGTTGCGCCCCTTGTAGTGCAGCGGGTGCTCCTTGTCTCGGCCGAACAGGAACACGGCGGGCACGCCCTTGATGTCGTAGTTGGGCGTCATCTTCCTGTGCTTCGTCACGTCCACCTGCCTCGCCCAACTAGTTGTCAGCACACCGCACACGCACACGCACACGCACACGCACACGCACCACCGCACACGCACACGCACACGCACACACCGCACACGGCACGAGTGGGAGGCTGTGCCTGGCCGATGGGCATGATGGACTGTAGGTCGTTGGCGGCCTTCTCGAGTTCGGGCGCGAAGGCCGTGCAGTGGCCGCAGTAGGGCGAGTAGAACTCCACCAGTATCGGACCCTCCCGTTGCAGCACCAGCTGCAAACGCCATCAACACGAGATTAAATTGATGAATTATAAAGATGATTAAAAATATGTCTTACAATTTATTGAGATTAAATTGATGATTTAAAATATGTCTTACAATTAATTGCTGATTTAATTCTAATCAACAAAAAAGAAAATGGTTGATTTAATTCTCATCCATCCACAACAGAGGAGCCAAGGTACCGCGTTAAAATTGTCATCAGTGAGGGTGATGAGATTGCTGCTGGCGCTAGCGGAGGCGTTGATGAGCCCCGCCAGCAGCAGCGTACAGAGGACCACCAACGCCGGTTCCTTCGCTCTCATCATGAGATGCCACGACAACACCAACGATCGCGACAGAACCAAAACTAATCTGAAACTACGTTTACTTCTACCTTTACTTAGCTACGCCGACAAGACAATGGCACGCTATTCTCACGAGTCGGGAACCTCGTGGTGATGGTCGTCGTCATCATCGGGCGTGAGCACCAGGTCGAGCGTGCGGTCATGAGGCAGTGTGGGGATGTCCTCCTCGAGCTGCTCCGTAAATCCCAAACCGACTGGAAGCAAACAGAGCAACCCACATCAGTGTGTGGTGTGTGGTGTGTGGTGTGTGGTGTGTGGTGTGTGGTGTGTGGTGTGTGGTGTGTG
>CDFE01065719.1:27654-39904 GCA_000826465.1 Acanthamoeba mauritaniensis
GGTGTGTGGTGTGTGGTGTGTGGTGTGTGGTGTGTGGTGTGTGGTGTGTGGTGTGTGGTGTGGACGCAGGGAATACCCAAGTGTGGTCGTGGGCGGTTGTGCTGCTCTGCGATTCGCTCGGCGTGCGTAATGTAGCGGTCGTAGTAGCCCTTGCCCTTACCCAGCCGCTGCCCACTTCGAGAGAAGGCGAGCCCCGGCACAAGGATCAGATCCAACTTGCCTCCCTCCGCCGCTACACATACACACGACACACACGACACACACGGTAGCGTGAGAATGATGGTTGCGCAGGCACCAAGCAGGGCATCGCTGTACCTTCGGTACGGTGCTTGATACTGTCTGCTGGAGGCTCGAGGATGCCCCAGTTGTTGTGGCACTCGAAGGTGTTGAGGTCCTCGAGCGACGCCACGCTCAGCATCTTCATCTCTCCTGCCTCCGTGTGCGGAACATAGCACACCATGCCCGGTTGAGAGAGGATGTGCTCGACGATGGGCCGGGTGTCGATCTCCCCGGGCACGCTGAGATAGACAGCGACATGCTTGCTGCCCTTGAAGTGCGGCAGAGCGCGCAAACGGTCCCACACGCGCTGGGCTGCACGAGATGCAAGATTTCGAAGCATCAATGAGCGCATGCACTAATGCACGAGCAAGCGCCACACGCAGCACGTTCACACAATGCATGCGACGCGCCCAAAGCTTGCAGAGGAGGAGGCGTACACTGAGTGCGCTGAGCATCGGGGGCGAGGGCGCCGAGTCGCTTGCGGACGGCGCGGCGTAGGCCGGATTTGAGATGCATCACCTGCTCTACCGATACGCTGTTACCCCAGCGTTGATGTGCCATCGCTCTCGTGTCGTGCAGTAAGCGTGCGTTCGGTAGGTGATGTGGTGGCGCATCTCCACAGAAGGCTCGAAATAGAATTGTTTATTCATTTCCCTTGCTTGGTATGCGGAAAATGCGAAACGAATTCAGTAAAAAATTTGCCTGCGCCAAGTTCTTGATCGAGCCTTGCCTCAATCATCATCACAAAAACAAAGAAGCAACCATGGCGCTGTCGAGCGGTGATGCGAGGAAGCGATTCGAGGCCGAGAACAAGATCGCGACCGAAGACCCTGACCACATCTACAAGTACGATGAGGCCAAGCACCAAGGCTGGACCAGCCAGCGTTTGTGGCAGAAAGAGTACCTTCTGCCCCCTTTAGCCATATTGACTCTTGAGCAGACCATCTTGCGCGTGCCGCCCACTTGTAGAAGCTATGCCTCGATTTACTTGCAATGCTTTTATCACTCTCATTTCTCATAATGTACATTTATTCCAGCCCCAACTACTTCAAGAAGGTCAAGATCTCTGCCGTTGCGTTGCTCAAGATGGTACGCACATAATCTCGAAGCAAATGGACCTCCCCGCGTGCGCCGACATTTGTTTGGAATCGATGTAGGTGATGCACGCACGGTCGGGCGGCAAGCTCGAAGTGATGGGCTTGATGCAGGGCAAGATCGACGGCGATACCATGATCGTAATGGATTCGTTCGCCCTGCCCGTCGAAGGTACTGAGACGCGAGTCAACGCTCAGGTGGAGGCCTATGAGTACATGGTCAGCTACCTCGAGCTCATCGGCCAGGCCGGTCGTCTGGAGAATGCCATCGGCTGGTACCACAGCCACCCCGGCTACGGCTGCTGGCTCTCCGGTATCGACGTCGGCACGCAGATGCTCAACCAGCAGTACCAGGAGCCTTGGCTCGCCGTCGTCGTACGTGTCATCCACATCTCGTCCTGTCTCTCGCGTGTGTGGCTGACCGACGTTTGATCGCGATGTAGATCGATCCCACCCGCACCATCTCCGCTGGTAAGGTCGAGCTGGGAGCCTTCAGGACGTACCCCGAGGACTACAAGGCCCCCGATGAGGCCCCGTCCGAGTACCAGACCATTCCCATCTCCAAGGTACGGTTCAGAGCGCAAGCATGTCGGAACGTCCGTCACTTTGAGTAGCTCACTTCGTGTATGGGCAGATCGAAGATTTTGGTGTGCACTGTAAACAATACTACCCGCTCGAGGTCTCGTACTTCAAGTCGTCGCTCGACTCGCAGCTGCTCGACCTCCTGTGGAACAAGTACTGGGTCAACACCCTCTCCTCCTCGCCTCTTCTTGCCGTACGTGCTCTCTACCCTTCATAGGCCTCGTGCAGTTGTGTGTGTGTGTGTGTGTGTGTGTGTGTGTGTGTGTGTGTGGCTTACGGTCGTTGTTGGCGAGCAGAACCGTGACTACTTTGCTGGCGCGATCCACGATCTGTCGGAGAAGCTGGAGCAGGCGGAGACGCAGCTGTCCCACAGCGGGCGCATG
Source organism: Acanthamoeba mauritaniensis (assembly GCA_000826465.1). Lineage (NCBI taxonomy): Eukaryota > Discosea > Longamoebia > Acanthamoebidae > Acanthamoeba > Acanthamoeba mauritaniensis. Next base: position 29,993 of record CDFE01065719.1, read on the forward strand.
GGCGGCTACCTGGCGCCGGAGAAGAAGAAGGAGGAGTCTCAGCTGGCCAAGCTCACCAAGGACTCGACCAAGACGACGATCGAGCAGGTGCACGGCCTCATGGCCCAGGTCATGAAGGACATCCTCTTCAACATCAACAAGTCCGAGACCAGCGGGACCTCATCGTCCTCTTCGTCCTCTTCCCAGTGAGCTGGACGGCCATCTCGCCAGTCAACACCATTTGCATTGATGATGAACATGAACTACAAAGACCTTCGTGTGTTATTGCTGGAGTGTGTTCGCTCTCTCAGTCAAAGCTCCGCGAGTACTTCTTGATCTCGTAGGTGAGGGTTGGGTCGGGCACAAGGTTCTTGGAGAGGTCCTGTTTGGCGTTGGGTTTGGCGGTCAGTGAGCTTCTGGCCAGGAGTGACTGCCGGCTCGTCGTATGGACTTGTGTGTGAGTACCTTGTGGTAGGTCTTGACGATATCCGAAAAGCTCTTGTACAGAACCGCCAGCTCCATCAGCACACGCCGCAAGATCTCCGCGCTGGAAGTGCGCACACGAACAGGGTGAGAACCAGCGGTGGTGGAGAGGGTTGGGGAATGCCAGTGTTGGGTGGTGTCGTACCCCTTGATGAAGTTGGAGAAGTTCATGACCTCGCCGGACAGCTGGACGAAGACCGCCTTCCACGTGGCACCAAAGTCCTCGATCAGCTTCTCGCACGTGTCTGCGCATTACAGGCGGCCGAAGAAATGATGAGGAGGAGAGTCAGGCCACACACTCTCAGAGTGGCGTTGGGCGGGCGGGTGAGTGGGGTGGGCCGTGCCCTTGTCGACGTTGATCTCGCGCGGCGAGGCCGTCTGCGCTAGCTTGGCCTTGACGGTCTCAACGAATTTGATCATGCGGCCGTAGTGGTGCGTCAGCTCTTGGTCGACGAACGAAGCAATTTGCTCGTCGCACTGTCGTGTGTCGAGCACCCCTCACGTGAGTCACACGAAACAGCACACGCACCACCGCACGCGCACATCGATAATAAAACATAGCAAGGGCGGAGGGATACCAGAGCAGAGAATTTAATGACCTCCTCGGACTGGATGTTGAACTCGTGCAAAACTTTGAGGATCAGATCGTAGTTGTTGATCAGGAACACGGTCTGGTTCTTCTTCGAGCTGTGAAGGGTGGCCATCCGCGTCTGCAGAAAAAGATGAGCTTTGTCTTCTTCTTCTTCTTCTTCTTCTTCTTCTTCTTCTTCTTCTTCTTCTTCTTCTTCTTCTTCTTCAGCTCGAGTTCAGTTGAGGGACGGCGCGTACCAACAGATCGCCCATGGCTCGCCGAAGCCCCGCGCACGCCTCGGCCACTCCGCCCATCTGCCACCACTCGGCCTCGACGCCATCAAAGATGACACACCTCGTGGCTGAAAACTCGGCAAAGCGCAGCGTGATGTAGTGTGGGTGGGTCGTCTGGACGTTTAGCCGAGGGATCGGCGCCGAAATCTGCACCGGGCGTGCGTGGGTTGAGAACAAAGGTGAAGTGTGAGCTGCGAGCGGCAAAAGAAAGGTGGTGCCGGGTGGCCAGTACCAGACTTTCGGTGTTCATGGCGAGGATGGTCGCCAGCCGCTCCTGCAGCTGCAGCCGACTGCCCACAAAGTACTTCTCAAGATGCTGCAAAAAAGTAAGAACGAAAGAAGAAAGGAAAGTGATTGTTAGTCGAGCCTGCGCTTCTACGAGGCGGCGCGATGGTGGGCTACGACGTACGATGATGGTGAGCTTTCGATTCTTGGACATCAGATTCGTGAACTGGTGGGCCATCCTGACCATCAGCATCACTGGACACGAACGCGACGAATTCGAATGAGCGCGAGCGAGGAGAAACGAGGCGGCAAGCATTGGCCGACACGGCGGCGGGGGAGAAGGTGGGCGTACGTCCAACGGCGTCGTAGGAGTTGAGAAGGTGGGTGGCGAGGTGCTCGGAAAAGAGGATCAGCGACTTGCCGAAAATCTCGTCAAACAATTCCTCCCTCGACAGAACGCCTGTCCGTTCGCGAGAAGAGAATTGTTATCACTATTATTATCATTATCATTATTATCCTTGCTTTAATTTCAAAGTAATGATAACTTAACAAGAATAAAAATAATAAGAATGATAAGAATTAGGAGGGTACCGGATGAGCTGCCACGAGCGAGGTTGGAGTGGGCCACCAGAGAGGGCGGGAGAGAGGGAGGGGCCACGGGAGTGGCGGTGTGGGCATGCCCGAAGAAGTCCGACTGGAAGGCTGCATACAGAATTGCAGATACGTTATGAGCACGCACGAACATACCCACACACACACACGCGCGCGCGACACACGACACACGACACATGGCACGCGACACAGTGCCAGTGGGCTACACCCAAGGGAACAGGAAGGTCGTACCGCACTCGTGGGTGATTGTGTCGAGCAGGAGGTGGTGGTAGCTGCGGTACAACTCTTCGAAGATGATCTTTTGGTTCGTTTGCAGAGCGACGTGCGGTACCTGTCAGGATTGCGCAAAAGTTGTTAAAACGAAGAGGTCAATATATAAAAGAGTAAAATGAAGGCACACACCACCGCACGCTACGCATCACCGAATAGTGGAAGGCATACGATTGAGGGAGAGTCGATCTGCTGAAGAATTTGCGCCCGATCACCCAACGAGAAGACGTTGACCTGCTGCTTGATGTCCACCTTGGCGCTTGACCCCAACCAACTGGACGCTGTGGATTTTCGCAACATTGAAATCAATTCACAAGAATGAAAAATTGAGCAAAAGAAAGAAAAGGAAGAGAGCGACGTACTCTTGCGCTGTTCTTCCGGGACGCCGATGAGATCGCCCCTCTTGGCGGTGCTGTATGCCTGCTTGGCGAGGACCTGGATGTAGTTCTTGAAGTGGGCCGTGAAGATCTTCGACATCGTGTCGGCGTAGTTCCTGCTCACCTGTGCATTCCCGGGCCAAGCAACGGTGAGAACAAGCGCGTGGGAGAGGGAGGGGGAAAGGCGCAAGCAGTTGCAGTCGGTGGCTGCTACGGACCTCAAGGGCGACGTCGGGCGCATAGGTGGCGATGAAGTGGAAAAGGTATTTGTACTTGACGAGCGTGCTCTGCTGCATGATTTGTACATTCTGCGCAACAGCGGTAAAAACAAACAAACAAACAAACAAAAAAAAAAACAAACAAATCGTCGTGTGAGCCTCGGGCGCGCAAACGCAAACGTTCGAAACCGAGCAGGGCTTACCGTGTTTGGCTTACGCAGTGCGTAGATTCGCTGCAGCAGGAAGTCGCGTATCTTCGCCACGGCCTGGAGGCAGGAGACGAGGAGGGAAAAGAGTGTGGTTAATCAATCACTCGATCGGTCGTTGGTGGTGGATTGAAGGCGAAGCAATTTAGTTTTACCTTGACCCTGAGGCTCTCTATGTGGGGCGACATCTCCTTGAACGCGAGCACTTGGCTGTGGTCAGCAGACGCGGCGTATTCCATCTTTTCGTTTAGCTTGGTTAGGTAGGCGATGTAGGCTTCGTTCACCTCGGTGGCGCAGATGTTGCTGAAAGGTCGAAGCGCTGATCAGTACGGCAACAGTTGTGTGATCACATAAACGATCATAAAGGCCACCAACGGTGATACTTACTTGACCAAGTTCTTGGGCAGCATGATGTCCTCGATGAACGCCGACAGCTTCGTCTCTACAGCCTGTTGTGATGGTATTCGAACATTCCTATGTTAGCGCCTCACTCAACTCTACAGAGCTGTTAGTCTCCATGTCCGTACCTTTCGGTTGCGCAGCTTCACGCTCATGGAGGAGGACTGCTCCTGTAGGTACTTGATCTCCTCCGAGATGTTGCCCAAGTCGGCCTGGAACCCGCTCAGCATGCTCTCCATTCTGTTGACACGGGAATGGTGTGCACGTACGTTTAGTAATGATCGTCACGTCTTACATAGACCTTGTGCCACAACGAATGGTGCAGACGCACCTCTGCAGCACTTCATCGCACGTGCTGATCGTCGAGAGGAGCGTCAAAAAGTTCTTGGACTCGGCGATGTAGTCCTCCACCGACTCTCGCTCCTGTGTGAATGAACAAACGCGCAAAAGGTGTGTGGTAAGCGGTTGACCCAATGAGCTCGGCGTGTGCACTCCCTCTTGCGGGTGGTGGTGTCAAGCCGGCAGTACCGTCTTGTAGAGCTCCGCCTCGGTCTGAGCGGTGTATTCGCGAAGGTTGACGCCTTGATTGAGTGCCTCTCTGACGCGCTCGTCCTGCACCAGGGCGGCACGAGAGTGCACGCATGTGAGTGCCAAGGTGTGTGCAGGTGGGTGAGGGTGAAGGAAGGGAGTGGGAGGTTGATCGTACCTGCTGGAACTTGTCGATCAGCTCTGCACACAGTCATCGGGGGCCCAAAAGGCACACAACGCACGTGTTAGGGACACGACGTGGTGCAGCTGCTGTGCAGCGAATGAACGAAAAACGAACCATCAATCTCTTCGAAGTCAAACTCGTCGTTGGTGAGGTCCAGCCCTCTGTCCAACTCTTCCAGCTGCACGACGTCGTGTGCAGTTAGTGACGGGGTGGTGGTGATTGAATCGATTTACACGCTCAAGCTGGTAGGAGCTTATATATGAAACGTGCTCCAAGGGCTGGATGAGGTCGTACGCATTCTTCAATGGTGTCGGTGCCGAGCACATGGTCCACCTGGCTCTTGGTGCGAGGCCGCCTGGCCCGCCCCCCGTGGCCTGTCGATTGGGTTGGCGAATTTCTGCCGGGCTGTGACCCGCCACCGTTAGATGCCCCGTGGCCCAGAAGGTTGTCTCGTTTCTGGAGATCTTCTGCCGAGAGCTTTTCCTGGACCCCTCCTTCCGATCTCTTGCGTTCCATCAATGCCCCAATGCACTTAATCAAAAGCAATGTTTGGGAAATTCATTTTCCTTTTCTTTTGTTTGCCGACAAAACGACGGTCGGCCGGGCCGTACTGACCACTACACCACTACCTCGTGGTCTATGAACAGGCATCGGCTGGGCCTCGCCGGCGTTGGTTGATGGTGGGCGGTCCGATTGCTCTCATCTCACAGCCCTGGCAATTGGTACAGACGTGCAACAGAGCTGCACCGAGCTGCTGTGCGCATCAGGCTACCCCTTGACCTTGGCCGGGAGCGTGAATGTCGGTTGGAAGTAGGCTACAAGGACACAACGCACGCAACCCAAAGAAGTGGCTGTGCGGCGATGATCTCCTCGTCGCCACGAGGCCACCATGGTGCTCGGCTACACGGCGCTGATTTCCCGTCGACAGTGTACAAAAACTCGCCTCTTGGTGTTGTGCAATCGATCCAGACTTCTGTCGATTGAATTGTCTGCATCGCCTTTGCTTTACGGGTACGCACCTTGATCCAGATCGGGACTTTAAAGTTGTTCGCAGCCGGGCTGATGGGTGTTGAATGCTCATCGCTTCTTTTAATTTATTGCAATAAATCCATTTTATTTATGAATTTAGATCTCTTTCTTAGGAAATGGCGGATCGATCGAAGAAGAAGGAACCTAAGAAAGGTAAAGACAAGAAGCAAGGCGCAGCCACCAAGTTGGGCCTTGTCTTTGGCCGGCGATTGGAGGAGGTAATCGAAATGCAGAATAATGGCAACTACGTGCCCAACATCGTGCGCGACACCATCACCTGGCTGGAGGCCAACGGAGGTTCGCCACTCCTCTGATGTCTTTCAATCTTTGGTTTTCACATTTGAAACCGGGTACATCTTTTCTGACCCTTGCTCTGCGCGTGTGCGATTGCACTCTCGTGCGCGGTCAACACAACAGCAATCAGTGAAGAGGGCTTGTTCCGCGTGCCGGGTCAGATGACCATCATCGAGAACCTCAAGAAAGAATACGACACACGTACTCTACCTATGCGCCTCTTCCATCCTGCTCGCAATGGTCCGGCTGTCTCATGCTCTCGTTCGGCATCCAGGTGGTACTGGCACTCTGGACGGCATCACCGATGTTGCGTCGGTGGCGGGCCTTCTGAAGCTCTACCTGCGCGAGCTGCCCGAACCTCTTCTCGTCTTCCGATTCTACTCCACATTCGTCAAGATCGCAAGTACGCTCGCTTACCACAGGAGCCACCTGCAGCGTAGTTGTTGGTGATTGAGCACACCACGAATGGTCTTCTCTTGCAGAGAATCCCGAGGCCGAGTCACGCCTCCGCAATCTGCGTATTCTGGTCAACGGGTTGCCTGAAGCCAACAAGGCGACTGTGTTCTATCTACTTCGGTTCCTCTCGAAGGTCGTCGCCAACGAGAAAGTGAACAGGCACGTACATTACATTATCTTATCTTCTCCTCCTTTCCGGTAGATCACGTTCGCTTATCTGCTGCGATGTGACGGTGATGAACACCAACAGGATGTCGGCAGCCAACCTGGCGATGATCTTCTCGCCTAATCTTCTGCGAACAGAGAAGGAAGAACTGTCGCAGATCATGATGGAAGCTGGCTACCTGACCAGCGTTGTAAAGTTGATGATCGAGGAGATTGACTACATGACCAACGTACGCCCACAACAACACATCCCTGCGATTGATATATATTATATAGAGAGAGAGCGCGCTCAACCGTTGCTTATTCCATTCCATCCCTCTACCAGAAAACCGACCAACCGGCGACCGTCAAGATGTCGGGGGGCTCACAGATTGTCTTGCCCAAGGCGGACCTGGTAACGTTACCCTGCCACTACTTGATCTATATTCGTATTTGTGGTATCTCTGTGGGGTGTCCATTCATATATATATTCTTCTCTACATATGTACATCGCCGCCGCGTATCCATCCACACTCGCCGATCTTCAGGATCTAAGCAGCCAAAGCAGTGGCAACGGCGCTGACGTGCGCTCCTCTTCTCTCCCGGAAGCTAGCTTAGCCTCCAGCTGTCCATTCAAGCCCTCCGTCGCACTGTGCGTTGATGTGTTCTCACTTGACTGTTTCCCTTTCGTGTTCCAACCCTCTACAGATACCGCTGGCTGAGATGCAGAAGCGAATGTCGCTGCATGGCAGTTCGAGCGAGATCAGAACGTTCCTCGAGACGCAGGCCGCGGAGCAGCAGCAGATGGAGGGCGCGAGCGAGGACGGTAAGGAAGAGGAGAAGAAGTTGGCCGGTGACGAAAGCGGTTCGCCGCCGGAGATCTCGGCCAGCGAGCTGAAGAAGAAGGAACTGGAGGACATCAAGCAGAAGGTCAAAGAGAAGGAGGATCTCCTCAAGCACCTGCGAGAGCAACTCGACGAGGACGGCGACGAAGACGAGGTGGATGCCGGCGGCGAGGGCAGCGAAGGCGAGGGTAAGAGCGACGGCGAAGGTGGCGAGGGAGGCGCCAGCAAGGCCAAGACGAGTACGGACGAAGAGGCCGACAGCAAGGCTAAGAACGACAATGAAGCCCACAGCAAGATCACGTCGTCCACCCTTCTACTCGACGAGTTTGGAGGCAGGTGAGAGAGACGAGAGGAGAGGAGATGAGAGAAGAGGGAAGAGGTGTGGAGCCCTCGAGGAAACGACCATTGCTGCGGAGGCGGCGTTAGACCAAGGTGGGCAGAGCGGAAAAGTGAATACCTCCACCAACCTGCCATCTTCTTCCCCTCTTCTCCATCTCTTCTTCTCCCTCTCCCAACCCCTGCGCGCTCGTGCCGCCTTGTTTGTGCACTCCACGCTTGTGTGGCTGTACTTTTATGACCCCACCCATTTCGTTCTCCAGTCGATCCCGTCATGTGCATGCCCCTCTCTTCTTCCTCTTCCTCTTCTTCTTCTTCTATGGTGGATGACCGTCGGCAACATCAGAGGGGCAGCACGGTTCGAGCGGTGCCCATCAGGAACTGCTGGCAGAACGGAACGTAGGAAGCGCCATACCTGGCGGAGCCCGCCGAGAGAGAGAGAGGGGACGATGTTAGGAAAGCGAGGCGGGCGCCGCGAGAGAGCACGTGATCTCGTACCAGAGGGCAGCGCCGAACTGGACGATGACCATGATCAACGTGAGGCCCGTGTTGTGCAACTGTTTGGGGGCGCGGGTGGTGAGCAGCTGCGGCGAGAACGGCGGTACGGCGGCCATCGCCTTGGCTTGGCTTGGTGGAGGGCGGGTACCGACAGAGCTGCGTAGAGGGTGCCGCCCATGGCGCCGAAGTAGATGAGGGTGGACATGTAGCGGGCGGGCTGGAACATGGACTGCAGCTGCTTCCACGGACCCACCAAAAAGAAGGTGCTGGTCACCGTGCAGCCCAGAGCGACGTTAGTTGCTGTTGGGTGCGCCTTCGTGCTGGTGCTCGTCCGTGTGGTGTACCTTCCGATGAGGAAGAGCGAGCCCACGGTGTAGAACTTGGCAAACGTTCGTGGTATGATGAGGAACCACGTCGACTGCAGTCGAACGTGAAGAGAGCGAGAGAGAGAGAGAGAGAGAGGTACGCGTACGTCAGTCGGGGGACTGCGGCAGCGGGGAAGAGAGGTAGCCCGCGGGCGAGCGTACAATGAAGCAGAAGCCAATGCCGAACGCCAGGCACAGAGCAAACGCCACGATTCGCTGTTCCGTCGCAGCCAGAAGAGGGACACGCCACGTAGCGTCTACTTCAGCACCAACCACATGCGACAGCCATGGCCTGCCTTGCGTACCCTGCTCACAACAATTTGTCCTCATTTAAATGATGAAATTCGTTTGAATTAACAATGCAGGACGAGAGAGAGTACTTTTTCCAGGAGAGGGAGGTGGCAGAGTCCAGTTCCTCGAAGAGGGTCGGTGGCCGCGCAGGCGCCATGCTCAGCATGGACTTGGCGGAAGCCAGCCCGGCACCCAGCGTCTCCATCTTTATTTGTTCTTTATCATTTCTTCTTGGCTTTTCTTTTGAATTTCTCTCGCAGGTAAGAAAGAACAGAAAGAACAAAAGAAAAACATGAGAAAGAAAAAGAAAAGCAAAACGCTTCTGGTGTCGGTGGCCACATGCGTGACTCCACAAACGCAAGTGTGAAACGCGATGAGAGCAAGAGGGCCGAGGCTGGTGGTGGCCACCACAGTGGTTATGGTGATGGTCGTGGTGCTGACGTGGACACAGCCTGCAGCGAGTGCAGCGGGTGGGCTGGGGCCCGGTTCGACAGCGCCCTCGTTCACGGTGCCCACGTTGGACGGCGGCCAGCTGCACTTCCAGCCCGAGGCCAAGCGCGACGGGCCGTTGCTCTTCTACGCCTACAACTCGCACGACGCCTTCTCCAACGCCATGTGGACCACCGACGCCTACCTCGACGATTTCCTCCTGAACGCCACCCACAACAGGTGCACACCAGCTTCCTTCTTCTTCTCCTGCAACTCTCAGTTCATCGTGATCCGTCGTCGTGTCGTGTGTGGCGTGTGGCGTGGGCAGTGAGTACGTGTTCATGTCCTACTCGGATGACGTGGCAGAGGCCGAGGTCAGGCACATGCGCTCCCGCATCATCTCGCGCATGAAGTCCCTGGCGTTCTCTGCAGGTAACTGATTGGGATGCACCTCTCTGCGCCGCCGCCGCAGCGTTTGATGGTGTGATGTGTGCGTGGCAGAGAGCATTGATCAGTGGCTGGGAAGGCTCCACTTTGTGCAACAACCGGTCGCGAGTCTTAGCGGTACCTGGATCCCTGAACTCCTGTCCCAGTGGAACAGCACCATCTACCAGCTCACCGTCAACGTACGCGTTCAATGTTCGCTATCCTCCAAACCGGAGAACTAAGAATGTTAATCCTGCGGATGCGACAGGTGAATGGCTTCACCTTCCAGGACAAGCGGCTTGACGGCAGATACGACTGGCTGCCCTACGTGTTCCTCACGTTTCAGAGTTCGAACCACACCCACACAAGTGAAATCAAGTTTACTTTATCGCCTTATTGTGTGTGTGTGTGTGTGTGTGTGTGTGTGTGTGTGTGTGTGTGTGTGTGTGTGTGT
>CDFE01065802.1:0-15935 GCA_000826465.1 Acanthamoeba mauritaniensis
CTTGTAGGGATCGCCGACGGTGTCGCCGGTCACGGCTGCCTTGTGGGCATCCGAACCCTTTCCGCCGAAGTGGCCATCTTCGATGTACTTCTTGGCGTTGTCCCACGCGCCGCCACCCGAGGTCATCGAGATAGCAACGAACAGGCCGGTGACGATCACGCCGAGCAACATTGCGCCGACCGCCGAGAACGCTGCCGACTTGCCAGCCGCGCCGCCGCCCGCAATCGCGTAAATCGCGAAGTAGACGAAGATCGGCGACAGCACCGGCAGCAACGACGGAATGATCATTTCCTTGATCGCAGCCTTGGTCAGAAGGTCGACGGCCTTGCCGTAATCCGGCTTGTCGGTGCCCTTCATGATGCCTGGCTTTTCGCGGAACTGACGACGCACTTCCTCGACGATCGCACCGGCGGCACGACCGACAGCGGTCATGCCCATCGCGCCGAACAGATACGGAAGCAGACCGCCAAACAGCAGGCCGACCACGACGTAGGGGTTGTTGAGCGAGAAGTCAGGAATGACACCCTGGAAGTATGGATACTTCGCAGCGTTGGCGATGAAGAACTTGAGATCTTCATTGTAAGCCGCGAACAGCACCAGCGCGCCGAGACCAGCCGAACCAATGGCGTAGCCCTTGGTGACAGCCTTGGTGGTGTTGCCGACGGCGTCGAGCGCGTCGGTCGCCTTGCGCACTTCCTTCGGCAGGCCGGCCATTTCGGCAATGCCGCCGGCATTGTCAGTGACTGGGCCGAAAGCGTCGAGCGCGACGATCATGCCGGCCAGCGCCAGCATCGTCGTGGTGGCAATCGCAATGCCGAACAGGCCCGCGAGGCTGTAGGTGACGAGGATGCCCGCGATGATCACGATCGCCGGGCCGGCGGTCGATTCCATCGAGATCGCGAGACCCTGGATCACGTTGGTGCCGTGGCCGGTCACTGACGATTGCGCGATCGACTTCACCGGACGGAAATCGGTTCCGGTGTAGTATTCGGTGATCCAGATGATGAGACCCGTCACCACGAGACCGACGACGCCGCACTCGAACAGTGCAAGGCCGGTGTACTTCACGCCCGCGAGCGGACCGAAGCCGATCAGCTGATGGATCACGAAGGCCACGCCGAACAGCGACAGAATGCCGGTAGCAATCAGGCCCTTGTACAGCGCGCCCATGATCGACTGGCTTGCGCCGAGCTTCACGAAGAAGGTGCCGACAATCGAGGTCAGGATGCAGATGCCGCCGATAGCGAGCGGCAGGATCATCATGTTGGGCAGCAACGCAGGCGCGCCAGCGAAGAAGATCGCCGCAAGTACCATGGTGGCGACAGCCGTCACCGCGTAGGTCTCGAACAGATCGGCCGCCATGCCGGCGCAGTCGCCGACGTTGTCGCCGACGTTGTCAGCGATGGTGGCGGGGTTGCGCGGATCGTCTTCCGGGATACCAGCTTCGACCTTGCCGACGAGATCGCCGCCGACGTCCGCACCCTTGGTGAAGATGCCGCCGCCGAGACGGGCGAAGATCGAGATCAGCGATGCGCCGAAGCCGAGCGCCACCAGCGAATCGACCACGATGCGGTCGTTCACGGCGAGCCCGCGGCCCTGCGTCAGGTAGATGAAGTAAAGCGTCACGCCGAGCAGCGCGAGACCAGCCACCAGCATGCCGGTGATGGCACCGGCCTTGAACGCCAGTTCAAGACCGCCAGCGAGCGACTTGGTCGCCGCCTGCGCTGTGCGGACATTGGCACGCACCGACACGTTCATGCCGATGAAGCCGGCAGCGCCTGAGAGCACTGCGCCGATCAGAAACCCGATCGCCACGAGAATGCCGAGGAAGTAAGCCAGCAGCGCGAAGATCACGATGCCGACGACACCGATCGTCATGTACTGGCGCTTGAGATAAGCCTGCGCACCTTCGCGCACCGCCGCTGCGATTTCCTGCATGCGGGCGTTGCCCGCGTCTGCCCCGAGCACCGACGAGGTTGCCCACGCGGCGTAGACAATGGAAAGCGCTCCCGCGAGCACGATCAACCATAATGCTGTCATTGATTTTTGCCTCAGATCCCTGTTGTTTCCCCAGTAACGCCCCACCGGCCGTACAGGGTGGCCGGGCGCGCAAAAAAGGAGGCATGCTTCGTCAAAGGGCGAAATGCTGCCTCAATTCGGCGCGGACATTGCCAAAATCATATCCGTGACGCAACGCCGCCAAAGCCCCGCAAGCCCCTTTTCGGGCAATTCAACGAATGCCGCACAGGGCATTTGTGTGCAGTGCGAAAAATCTCAGAAATGGCTGTAGGACAGGCGTTTCAACGCCACTGGCTTGCCCGCCGCATCGAGGAACTGCGGAGCAGCCGCACCAGCCTCGACCCTGCCGATGCCTGTAACCTGCACATTGGTCAGTCTTGCGGCGGCGAGAAACGAATCCCAGCGATTCTCCGGAACAGCGCAGGCGACCTCGTAATCGTCGCCACCCGACACGATGGCTTCCATGCTGGAGCTTCCCTTAGTGACCAGCGCGCGCGCCTGCTCCGAAAGCGGAACATCTGCCAGATTGATCGCTGCGGAAATGCCAGATGCAGCGCACAGTTTAGCGAGATCACCGGCCAGTCCGTCCGACACGTCCATCGCTGCGCTCGCATGTTCGCGGATCACAACAGCGAGCGCATTGCGCGGCTGTGGTACGCGATAGCGCTGGATCAGGAATTCGCGGGACAGCATATCGAGCCCCTCACCCGCCTGCTCCTTGAGAAGACGCAGGCCCAGTGCTGCATCGCCGATTGTGCCAGTCACCGCAATCCGGTCGCCAGGCTTCGCGCCGCTGCGGCGAACCATTTTGCCCGGCGGCACGCGACCGAAGGCCGTGATCGAGATCATGAGCGGCCCGGGCGTCGACACCGTATCGCCGCCCAGCACCGGACAATTGAACGTCGCAGCATCTTCGCCGAGGGCGCGCGCGAATGGCGCCAGCCATTCTTCCTTCGCTTCGCGCAACGCCAGCGTCAGGACGAATCCTGCGGGGACTGCGCCCTTAGCCGCCAGATCTGACAGGTTCACCCGCAACGCCTTGCGCGCGATGGTGTCCGGCGGATCGCCGGAGAGAAAATGAACGCCTTCAACGATGGCGTCCGTCGTCAAGACAAGATCGTCACCCGTATGATTCAGTAACGCCGCATCATCGATAAGGCCGAACGCGCCGGGATCGGTCGCGAGCGGACGGAAGTAGCGCGCGATCAGATCGTCCTCGCCCGATGCTGCGGCACCCGGCGTCGTCATTGTTAATGCCCCGTCCGTGCGAATTCAGGCGCACGGAACTGCCGCGCGATCTGGTCGAGCACGGCATTCACCATGCCGGTTTCGTCCTTATCCACGAAAGCATGGGCAACATCGACATATTCCGACACCACGACACGCGCCGGAATATCCTTGCGGTGTTCGAGCTCATAGGCCCCCGCCCGGAGCGTTGCGCGCAGGATCGCGTCAATGCGCTTCAGCGGCCAGCCGCTTTCGAGTGCCTTGTCGATCAAAGGGTCGAGCTTGCTCTGGTCGCGCACCACACCGGACACCACGTCCTTGAAGAACGCGGCTTCAGCCGGCAGATAGGTGTCGCCCTCGACTTCGCTGCCAAGCCAATGGCTTTCAAACTCGGCGAAGATGTCCTCAATGCCAGCGCCGGCGATGTCCATCTGGTACAGGGCCTGCACGGCGGCAAGACGCGCAGCGCCGCGCCGGTTGGCCTTGCGATCGCCCGGTCCCTTGTCGCCGGCTTTTTTAGCGTCGCTCATAGCGGTTTCGCCAAACGCTTCTTGATGCGCATCATGGTGAGCGCCGCACGGGCCGCGTCGCCGCCCTTGTTCAGCTTGTCGGCGCGGGCGCGCTCCCACGCCTGTTCCGTGGTGTTGACGGTGATGATGCCGTTGCCGAGCGGCAGGCTGCGTGCCACGGCGAGGTCCATCAGTGCCCGCGACGATTCCATCGAGACGATCTCGAAGTGGATGGTGTCGCCGCGCACCACGCAGCCCAGCGCGATGGCTCCATCATATTGCCGACCATTCTTCTTCGATGCGTCGAGCGCGATAGCGATCGCTGCCGGAATTTCGAGAGCGCCCGGAACACTGATCACATCGTAGCCGACGCCCGCAGCCTCCAGCTCCTTGATCGCACCCTGAAGCAGCGCTTCCTGAATATCGTCGTAAAACCGGGCTTCGATAATGACGACGGTCGCGCCGCTAATGTCGGTTGGATCCTTGAGTTCTGCGCGGCGCGGTTCAGCCATCATTCCATCCAGTCAAAAGGGTTTCGGTGTTTGCGCGTTTGTAGTCGCTGAGCGCTACAAAGCCAAGCACAACAGCCCCTTTTCAAGGCAGGGATGCAGCTCCGAATCCGCCTCAATTGGCCTGTGTCACCTTGTAATCGAACAGATAGCCGGCCAGCGCCTTCTCAACCGCGGCGTGCTGACTTGCCATCGCACGGGGCAACGTCACCGTCACGTCGATGCCGCGTTTGCCGCCCGCTGCGACATCGATCGCAGCGTCGGCCGCTCCGGCGGCTTCCGCAATCACCTGGGCGACGAGCCGGTGGACGGCGTCGGTGCGCAATTGCGGCTTGAAAATCTTGCCGACACTGGTGACCGGAATGGCGTCGATGACAATGATCTGCTTGGGCCATGCCGGACGCTCCGCGATCAGCGGCTCGGCATAGGCTTTGAGTTCGTCGGCGGTCACCTGCGCGCCCGGCTTGAGGGCGACGTAACACACCGGCAGTTCGCCTGCGTATTTGTCCGGTTGCCCGACGGCAGCCGCAAGAGCCACTGCCGGATGGGACTGCAATGCGTCCTCGATCAGAACGGGATCGATATTGTGGCCACTGCGGATAATGAGATCTTTCGAGCGCCCGGCGATGAACAACCGCCCCTGCTCGTCGGTGTAAGCCAGGTCGCCGCTGTCGAGATGACCGTCGCGCAGCGCGCTGCTGTTATGGCTCTGGTCCTTGTAGCCCGGCGTGACGTTCGGGCCAGACACGGTCGTGACGCCAACCTCGTGCGGCGCGCAGGCCTCGCCCAGCGAACCGTCAGCGCCGAGTTTCCGAACCACGACCTGCGTATACGGCAACCGGACGCCGACAGAGCCTAGCACCGGCTCCGCAGCGGCGGGATCGATGGACACCAGCCCGCCGGTTTCGGTCATGCCTAGGATTTCGTGGATCTGGGTCCCGGTCATCTTCTGGTACTGCAGAGCAACCGCACGCGGCAGCAATGACGCGCCAGAGATGCTGTAACGAGCCGATGAAATGTCGGCATCGACCGGTACATTCAGCAGCGCAGCCAATGCGGTGGGCACACCACCGATCACGGTCGCGCGATAGCGTTCAACGATTTTCCAGAAATTCTTGATGATGACCGGATTGCGCATCCCCGCCGGCGACAGCACGAGGATGTTCGCGCCCGCGATGAAAAACGACAGCCCGCAGGAAATCGTCGCCGCGACATGAAACAGAGGCAGACCGTTGGTGATGACATCGGTCTCGCTCAAATCCTGCAATACTGTTCCACCGAACCCCGCCGCGATCTGCATGCGATGGGTATGGGTAACGAGTTTCGGCGAACCGGTGGTACCGCCGGTGTGGAAATAGGCGGCAACGTCATCGCCACCCCTTGCCTTGCCGAACGACAGCGCATTGCCGTCCTGCGACTTCAGCTCCGGGCCAAAGCCGAAGACACCTTCCGGTAACGGCGCATCAGACAGCGAGACCTGTACCAGCTTGACGTCCGGCAGCAGTTTTCCGACCTCAACCGCTTTCTGCCAGATATCCAGCTGCGGATGCGGACCCAATGCCACCAAAATCTTTGCGCCAGACGCCTGGACGAGATCGGCGATGTTCTGTGCCTGGAGCAGGAAGTTGATCGGCACCGCGTAACCGGCGGCCTCCGCGCCCCAGAGCGTGAAATGGGTCTCGACCAGACTGGGAAGGATGTAGGCAACGCCCGCACCCGCCCCCCCAAGGCTCGCGAAGAAATTCGCCGCGCGGGTGACGCCATCGAGCATCTGCCGGTACGTGACGAGACGCGGCGTCTCATCTTCGGCACCGGTCATCAGCATGGTCAGCGCGATGCGATCAGGATGCTCCGCCGCACTCTTCGCAAAAATGTCGTAGACGCTGCGCGCATCGTAGCGCTGCTCCAGCGTCTTCTCCGATTCAAACTTGATGACGTCCTTGAGCGTGGCAACCGGATAATCGCTGAAAAGCGGCATCTGAATCCCCCTTGAACTGGTCTCAGTCGATCACGCGGAGCGTGTCCCCGATTTTGGGCGGCAAGCTATTTAATTAATTTAACAGCGTCAAGTTTTGCGGGAAACGGTACGCCCATTCGCAGCAATCCTGACAGGCTTTTTCAAGTTGCCTTCCGGGACGCCGGACATCCCCGCGCCGCTCGCGATGAGACGCATCGAGGCAAGATGCAATGCATCCCTCTCGCGGACCGTGCGTAACAGGCCGCTCATGTGCATCATGACGATACCATGCGCAGCGGAGAAAAATGCCTCGGCCAATGTTTTCACGTCACCCTCGATATGTCCGGCATCCACAAGTGCCTGCACGTAGGTGGTCATGGTGGCGCGGAAACGCGTCATCGTCGCCGAAAACTGCGGCGCAATCGCCTCCTCAAGATTCTCCGTAAAGAAAATCAGCCGATAGGTGTCGGGATGTTTCAGCGCAAAATCCAGAAAGGCCTGCCCGACGGCACGCGCGTTCTTGCGCGCATCCCTTGCCGGGTCGAACGCCGCCTCAAGGTGGCCGCAGAAGCGATCGAGGGCCGCCGCCCGCATCGCCACAAGAATTTCGTCCTTGTTGGCGAAATAGCGATAGGCCGCCGTCTGACTATAGCCGAGCGCTTGCGCGATCTGGCGCATCGAAACGCCCGCGACGCCGTGCATAGCAAAGAGCTTCTCGGCCGCGCGAAGCAGCCGCTCCCGGAAGACCTCGACCTGGTGATCGGTGAGTTGCTTACGCATGCCAATCCCGTCGCTCTGCCCTGCCGGCCCGCGCCATCAGGCGCCTTCTATTTCATTTCGATCAATCGCGCGGCGTAACGTGCCATCAAATCGATTTCGAGATTGACTTCCGATCCCACGCGCCAGTCGCTCAGCGTCGTGACGTGTAGCGTGTGCGGAATGATGAGAACGGAAAATACATCGTCAACGGCGGTATTGACCGTCAGCGAAGCGCCATCGAGCACCACCGATCCCTTCGCCGCAATGAATTTTGCAAGATCGCGCGGCGCATGCAACTCGAACCTCGCCATGTCCGGCAGGTCATCGCGCGTGATAATCGTCGCAATGCCATCGACATGCCCGGCAACGATGTGTCCGCCGATTTCGTCGCCGATCTTGAGCGCGCGCTCGAGGTTGAGGCGCGTCCCCTTGCCCCAGCCCTTTGCCGTTGTCAGCCGCAGTGTTTCAGCAGCCGCATCGACGTCGAACCATGTCCTGTCCTGGTCCATACCGGACTGCACCACTGTCAGGCACACGCCGTTGCAGGCGATCGACGCACCGTCCGCGATGGTCGCCTGATCGTAGCGGCATGCGATGCGCAGCCGGTGCAACTGTCCTTGCGCCGTCGGCGTGACGCTGGTGATTTCGCCAAGGTCCGTGATGATGCCGGTGAACATCTAGGTCTCTTCTTAATTGATCATGATCTAATCGGAAAACCGGTTCCCACCTTTCCGGATCATGATCGTTCATAGATCGTGAGTGTGTCTTTATCCAAGGCCTCGGTAGCACGCGCGCGCCAGCGAGGCGACTGGGTGATGACCGACAGCGGCTGCGTATCGAGCGCCGAAATACCGTCCATGCCGATGTCACTCGGCCCTCGCAGCAGCCAGACCTCGTCGACCAAGCCCGCGCTCAGGAACGACGACGCCACCCGTGCGCCACCTTCGACCATCAGCCGCGTGATGCCGCGCTCGGCTAGCGCGCTTAAAGCGGATGTGAGATCGAGGCCCGGCGTGGGTGCGTTCGCCACGGGCACGCGGATGACCTGCGCACCCGCTGCGCCCAGCTTCATTGCCGCTGGGGCTTCAGACAGATCGGACGTCATCGCCCAGAGCGGCGTCTGCCGCGCGGAATGAACCAGCTTGCTGGCGCCCGGCAGCCGCAGCGCACGATCCAGCACCACGCGCACCGGCGATTGTGCTTCCAACCCCGGCAGACGCACCGTGAGCAGCGGATCGTCGGCGAGCACCGTGCCAATGCCGACCAGGATCGCGTCGCTCTGTGCGCGCAGCAGATGCACCCGCGCCTTCGCCGCCTCGCCGGTAATTGCAACCGGCTGGTGACCCGCAGCCGCGATCTTGTCGTCGGCGGATACGGCCAACTTCAAAATAACGAACGGGCGTTTCTCGCTGACGCGCAGGAAGTGCCCGGCATGATCGCGCGCGGCTTCGTCCTTGCAAAGGCCGACGTCAACGACAATGCCTGCCGCGCGCAGCCGCGCGTGTCCCTGCCCGCCAACTTCTGGATTTGGATCTTCAACAGCGGAGACGACCCGCGCGATACCCGCAGCGATGATCGCATCCGCGCATGGCGGCGATTTCCCGAAATGCGAACACGGCTCCAGCGTGACGTAGAGCGTCGCGCCACGCGTCGCCTCGCCCGCTCGTTTCAAAGCCTCGGGCTCGGCATGAGGCCGCCCGCCGGGCTGGGTCCAGCCGCGCCCGGCAATAACACCATCCTTGACGATGACCGCGCCCACCGCCGGATTCGGCCACGTACGGCCCTGCCCGCGCCGGCCGAGCGCCAGCGCAAGCTGCATGTAACGAAAATCTTCAGCCATTGAGTCCCGCACAGCTGTCAAGCTAGCGGATTAGCGAATGCTGCGCCGTGAAAAAATCACTTGCGCACCACTGCCGGCCGCGGCGGTTCGTCCTCGCCCGACAATTCACCAAGCACAGCCTCGAAGTCCTTGGCCTCGCGGAAGTTACGATAGACCGAGGCGAAGCGGACATAGGCCACATCGTCGAGCTGACGCAAATGCTCCATCACGGTCTCGCCGATGACCTCCGAGGAAATCTCCGCCTCGCCGCCGCTTTCAAGCTCGCGCACGATGGCCGAGACCATCTTCTCGACGCGCTCGGGATCGACCGGACGCTTGCGGAGGCTGATCTGGAGCGAGCGCACCAGCTTGTCGCGGTCGAACGGAACGCGACGGCTGTTGCGCTTGATGACGGTGAGTTCGCGAAGCTGCACCCGCTCGAAGGTAGTGAAGCGGAAATTGCACGCCATGCAGACGCGCCGCCGCCGAATCACGGCCGAATCTTCCGTCGGCCGTGAATCTTTCACCTGCGTATCGAGACTGTTGCAGCTTGGGCAGCGCATTCAGCGTCCCCTTAACTGTAGATCGGGAAACGGCTGGTGAGTTCCTTCACCTTCTCCTTCACCGACGCCTCAACCAGAGGCGCTGAGCCTTCGCCCGACTGAGCGACGGCGTTGAGCACTTCCGAGATCAGCGCACCGACCTGCTTGAATTCAGCGACGCCGAAGCCGCGTGTGGTCGCAGCCGGCGTACCAAGACGCAGACCCGAGGTCACGAACGGCTTCTCAGGGTCGAACGGAATACCGTTCTTGTTGCAGGTGAGACCGGCGCGGACCAGCGCCTTCTCGGACACATTGCCCTTGAGCCCCTTCGGTCGCAGGTCGACCAGCATCAGGTGATTGTCGGTGCCGCCCGAGACAATTTCGAATCCGTTGGAGCGCAGCGTTTCAGCCAGCGCCTTGGCGTTCTCGACCACGTTCTTGGCGTAGATCTTGAAGTCCGGCTGCAGCGCTTCCTTGAACGCGACAGCCTTCGCGGCGATCACGTGCATCAGCGGGCCGCCTTGCAGGCCGGGGAAGATCGCAGAGTTTATTTTCTTGGCGATGGCTTCGTCGTTGCTGAGGATCAAACCGCCGCGCGGACCGCGCAGCGACTTGTGCGTCGTGGTCGTGGTGACATGGGCGTGCGGCACCGGCGACGCATGGACACCGCCCGCAACGAGGCCGGCGAAATGTGCCATGTCCACCATCAAGTAGGCGCCGATGCTGTCGGCGATCTCACGGAAGCGCTTGAAGTCCCACGCACGCGAATAGGCAGAGCCGCCGGCGATGATCAACTTCGGCTTGATCTCCTCCGCCTGCTTCGCCACCGCGTCCATATCGATGATCTGGTCTTCGCGGCGCACAGTGTAGTGCGCTGGCTTGAACCACTTGCCGGACATATTGACCGGCGCGCCATGAGTGAGATGTCCGCCAGCTGCGAGGTCTAGGCCCATGAAGGTGTCGCCCGGCTGCAAGAGCGCGAGGAAGACGGCCTGATTCATCTGGCTGCCGGAGTTCGGCTGCACGTTGGCGAAATTCGCACCGAACAATTTCTTGGCGCGCTCGATGGCGAGGTTCTCGGCGACATCGACGAATTCACAACCGCCGTAATAGCGTGCGCCCGGATAGCCTTCCGCATACTTATTGGTCATCACCGAGCCCTGCGCCTCGAGAACGGCGCGGCTGACGATGTTCTCCGACGCGATCAGCTCGATCTCGTGCTGCTGGCGACCGAGCTCACCCTTGATCGCGTTCGCGATCTCAGGATCGGCCTGCGCAAGCGAAGCCGTGAAAAACGAGTCGGGAGCGGAAGCAGTCTTGGCAGATGAACTCATTGCGGAATATCTCCACCGCCGCAGCCTTCAGGCGGCTACGGGCGGCTATTGAGGGTCTCAAGGGCGGCAGCCGCGAGATACCATATCTGGCGGGGGTGGCCAAGTTCCAAGCCCGTGGGCCGCTATTTATGCCGGGCAGCCCTGTTCCAAGCCGCCCCCGTGGGCGGTGTGCCAACCGTTATAGTGCCAAGTCGCTCTGGGAGCGCTGTTTGTGCTGCTTCCGCCCCCGCCCGGGGGCCGCAAGGCGCCTTTTTGCCCACATTCCCGGGCTGGAACCTTCCGGGTTGGGCAAATAAAATTCGCACCGGGAGGCACGATCCGGAAAACGGAGACGGTGTGCGAAGAAAACCGCCCAAACGGGCGACGCGCCTACAGCCGCGCGCAAAGGAACATCACGTTCAGCGAGCACGCAGCCAGCAGAACGAGCATCAGTGCGACCTGCAGCCGGTCGCCGGCAAATTTGAGAATCGGCCTCATGATTTGAGGATGATGGAAAGAGTCCGCGCAAGAGTCTCGGACGATATTTTTGGCTTTGGCGCCTCCGGATTCAGGACTCGTTTACGAGTCGATTCTCTGGAGCCTGAACGCGAAAAGGCGCCCGAAGGCGCCTAGTCGCATATCCCACACCAGGGGAAACTCGTGCGGAATTCTTCCGCGTGCATCTTCGCGCACTTCGGTAAAGCCGGAGGGCACCGGCGTAAACTGTGAAAGGTAAGTGCAGGCCGCCGGTCTTTTTAAGTTAGCCGACTGACCCGAAATTTGTGAAAGGCTCAGAGCCGATACAGGATCTGGTCGGTCCAGAAGCGCTCGAGGCGATGCAGCGACTTGTTCAGCGTCGCGAACTCGGCGTTCGAGATCCCGCCCACCTGCTCGACCGTCTTGACGTGCTTCTGATACAGCGCGTCGACGATGTGGCGGATTTCCTGGCCCTGTGCGGTCAGACGAATCCGGACCGATCGGCGATCAACGCGCGAGCGCTGATGATCGAGGAAGCCCATCTCGACAAGCTTCTTCAGATTGTACGAGACGTTGGAGCCGAGGTAGTAGCCGCGCGTACGCAGCTCGCCGGCGGTCAATTCCTTGTCGCCGATGTTATAGAGCAGCAGAGCCTGCACCGAATTGATATCGGCGCGGCCGCGACGATCGAATTCATCCTTGATGACGTCGAGCAGACGACGATGCAGACGTTCGACCAGCGTAAGAGCTTCGAGATAAAGCGGCTGCACGGGTGCAGCGGCGTTGTCGCGAGCAGGTTCAACTGCCGTAGCGGCGGCTTTGATCATGACACTTCCCCTGTTGTCGTTTTTACGACTTATTCGACGAAACTTTTGTCTCGCCTGATAGGTGCAAACTAAGGGAGGCGTTTGAAGATCAGCTTAAATAACAGCATAAAGAGATGGTTTATTTGAAACGGTGAATCGTATGTTACATCGATAAAATAAGGGCTTTTTGTTAGTTTTGATTCACCCAAACAGCCCGATGTTCACGCTTCGTCACAAGCGCTGTCGCATTCCAGCACACGTTCGTTCAAATTTGAAAGACTTCGTAAAACATCAAGGCGAGCGGCAGCCGGCGGCGTACTACGGCGGCCGTTCCCGCGCCGAAAACCACGCCAGGACAAGGTAGGCCGCGAGCAGGATCAGGGAGACGAGAACCGCAAACAGGTTGCCACCGTAGATCGCGGGAAACATCAACTCGATCACTGCGGTTGAAACGATCGTCGTCAACCACACCACCGCGCCCCATGGCGTGGCAAGCCACAGTCCCACCGCCGCGACCAGTTCGATCACCGCAAAATAGACCGTAGCGGTTTGCCACTGCGTGGTCTGCGCCTCGAATGCACTCTCCTCGCCGCCGACGAAGCCGGTGATCTGCGCCCAATGATAGAGTCCCTTGATCATCGACAGCACGGCCATGACGCGCAGGAACAACACAAGCCGGGTGGTCCAGGTGCTTTCGCCCGTTTCCGCGTCTGGCGATGTCATTGGCGTGACCAGATTGACCTGATCGCGCGGCATGTCGTCGTTCGCGCCTCGGGTCATGCGCGCCGCCATCGATTGCCGGGTGTCCTTGTTCATGCCGCCTGTTTGACGCCTAACACCGGCAAAATCAATCGCCTCCGTGCGGTGACGGACGGGCCCGCAGATGCTACATGTGGCGACATCTGTTTGCGCGGGAGTGGTAACAAGATGGCGATCAAGTTTGGGCGGCCGATTGAATTGCGGGATGGTCCGCGGGACGCGGCCACTGCCGCCCCTTCCCTCGATCTGACCACCCGCATGCGCCGCAACCGCAAGTCCGAATGGGCGCGGCGGCTGGTGCGCGAGAATGTGCTCACTACCGACGATCTGATCTGGCCGCTGTTCGTGGTCGACGGGAACAATCTGCGTGCGCCGATCGCCTCGATGCCCGGTGTCGACCGCCTCAGCGTCGATCAGTGCGTCCGCGATGCCGAGCGCGCGATGAAACTCGACATTCCGTGCATCGCACTGTTTCCCTACACCGAGCCGTCGCTGCGCGACGAAACCGGTTCCGAAGCGCTGAACGTCAACAATCTGGTCTGCCAGTCAGTGCGCGCGATCAAGAAGGAATTCCCCGACCTCGGCGTCCTCTGCGATGTGGCGCTCGATCCGTTCACCAGCCACGGTCACGACGGGCTGTTGCAGGACGGCAAAATCCTGAACGACGAAACGGTTGCGATCCTCGTCCGCCAGGCACTTGTGCAGGCCGAAGCCGGCTGCGACATCATCGCCCCAAGCGACATGATGGACGGCCGCGTCGCCGCGATCCGCGACGGCCTTGATCGCGCCGGGTTCGGCGACGTACAGATCATGGCCTATGCCGCGAAGTATGCTTCCGCATTCTACGGCCCGTTCCGAGACGCTATCGGCTCGGCGAAAACGCTCACCGGCGACAAGCGCACCTATCAGATGGATTCGGCCAATTCAGATGAAGCGCTGCGCGAGGTCGAACTCGATATCGCCGAAGGCGCCGACATGGTGATGGTCAAGCCCGGCATGCCCTATCTCGATATCGTACGGCGCGTAAAAGACACCTTCGCGATGCCGACCTTCGCCTATCAGGTGTCCGGCGAATACGCGATGATCGCAGGGGCTGCCAATAACGGCTGGATCGACGGCGAGCGTGCGATGATGGAAAGCCTGGTCGCATTCAAGCGCGCGGGTGCCGACGGCGTGCTGACCTACTTCGCGCCTGCGGCGGCGGAAAAGCTCAAGGCCGGTAGATAAGAATAGGAACAGCCACCGTCATCCTGAGGTGCGAGCCGCGCTTGCGGCGAGCCTCGAAGGATGAACGGACGTAAGGCCTCGCAGCCCTTCGAGGCGCGCAAGTGCGCGCACCTCGGGGTGACGGCGCCTCGAAAAGTCCGGAACCAAGCCAGATAACTTTTTCTCCATATGAGCCTAAGCCGTCTTGCGCACGCAATCCGGCGGGGCCATGTGCGCAGCGAGCGGCCCGGGCATACGGCCGCTGAGGAGGGTTTCCATGTCTGACACGAGAAACACCGGCGGCTCGACATCAGGTGCGACCTGGCGGAACAATCCATCAGCCAGCGCGAGCGCGCAGCAGGCCTACGATCCGTGGTTGCAGCCCGAACTGTTTCGCGGCGTACTGACCAAGCGGTTCTTCGCGTTTCTGATTGACCTCGTGATCCTGTCGATCCCGATCATCCTCGCCGTCATCTTTGTCACCCTGTTCGGCATTGTCACGCTGGGACTGGGCTGGTTCCTGTTCTGGCTGATCTCGCCGTTCTCGGTGATCTGGGCACTGCTCTATTACGGCATGTCGCTCGGCGGCCCGAACGGTGCCACCGTGGGCATGCGCATGATGGACATCGAGATGCGGACATGGACCGGCGAACGGCCCTACTTCATCCTCGGCGCGGTTCACGCCGTTCTCTACTGGGTGTCGGTTTCGTTCCTGACCCCGCTGGTGCTGCTGGTCGGCCTGTTCAATGGTCGCCGCCGGCTGCTGCATGACGTCGTGCTGGGCACGGTGTTCATCAACAGCAATGTTCAGGCTTCGGTGGTCCAGACCACGCGCGTCTAACCGATTCAGCCCGGGCAGATCACATCAGTGGGGTCTGTCCGGGTGCTGTACAGTTTGCCGCTTGATCTCGGGGTTATTCTAGCGGCAGCGCAGTCAAATTCGTTGACCCATGACCTCCGTGGCGCGATGCTGTGAAAGGAATCGCGCAGACCGGAGACAAACGGCCACACGTGACACAACATTCGCGCAATACGCCGCAATTTTATCTGACGGCGCCCTCGCCCTGCCCCTACCTGGAGGGCAAGCAGGAGCGCAAGGTTTTCACGCATCTGGTCGGCGACAAGGCCGGCGAGTTGAACGATCTCCTCACCCATGGCGGCTTCCGCCGCAGCCAGTCCATCGCCTACCGTCCTGCCTGCGATCAGTGCCGCGCCTGCGTGTCGGTACGCGTCATCGCCAACGAATTCCGGCCCTCGCGCAACTTCCGCAAGATCCAGGCGCGCAATGCCGACATCGTCAGCGAATTGCGCACGGCGGTGCCGACATCCGAACAGTATTCGGTGTTCCGCGCTTATCTCGATGCCCGTCATCGCGACGGCGGGATGGCGGATATGACCGTGCTCGATTACGCGATGATGGTTGAGGACAGCCACGTCTCGACCCGCATCATCGAGTATCGCCGCCGCACCGCCGACAGCGGCATCACCGGCAAGGGCGGCGACCTGATCGCCGTGGCATTGACCGACATTCTCAGTGACGGATTGTCGATGGTCTACTCGTTCTTCGAGCCCGGTGAGGAAAGCCGCTCGATGGGGACGTTCATGATCCTCGACCACATCGCCCGCGCTCGGCGGCTTGGCCTGCCTTACGTCTATCTTGGCTACTGGATCGATGGCTCGCGCAAGATGGACTACAAGGCCCGCTTCCTGCCGCAGCAGCGGCTGGCGCCCAGCGGCTGGCTGCGCGTCGACGCCACCGGATCGATGGCGCCCGAGCCGCAGGACTAACGCACTTTCACATCTCCCGAAGCTAACATCGCCACGCCGGGCACAGCGCCGGGCATGGCGATAGTTCATCTACGCTGCTTGCTGACCGGATGCGGCCTGCAATGCATTCGCCGCCCGCAACGCTCCCGCAACGGCCTTTTCACGCTGCTCGGGGCCGATCTGGATTCCATCAGCTGCGATGATCTCAAGGTTCGTGATGCCGATGAAGCCGAACACCCAGCGCAGATAGGTTTCGAGGTGTTCGC
>CDFE01065802.1:25738-59431 GCA_000826465.1 Acanthamoeba mauritaniensis
GCCTCATGGCCCGGCGGGGTCAGGGATTCCAGCCGCGCTAGCGCGCCGCCGGTCAGTTTCATGGTCGGGCGTCCACCCGGCATGTTGACCACCCCCATGTCCCGCCACCACACCCCGCGCCGGATACCGGTGCCGAGGGCCTTCGAGCAGGCTTCCTTGGCAGCGAATCGCTTGGCGTAGGTCGCCCAGATCAGTTTGGGCATCTTCGAGCGGCGCTCGGCCTTGGCCCGCTCCGCCTCGGTGAAAATGCGATCGATAAACCGGTCGCCATGACGCCCGATCACCTTTTCGATCCGTGTGATGTCGATAATATCCGACCCGATGCCGATAATCATGACCTGACGTGACCCCGAAGCGACTTCCGGCCACGGTCCATCGCCGCGCGCATATCGCGAATGGTCTGGGCCAGTCCGACGAACATCGCCTCGCCCATCATGAAATGTCCGATGTTGAGTTCGACAATCTGCGGCAGCGCCGAAATGGTTTCCGCCGTCACGTAATCGAGACCGTGTCCGGCATGAACTTCAAGCCCCGCAGACTGCGCAAGCTTGGCACCGGTGACAATTCGCTGCCATTCGGCTTCGGCCTTTTGGTTTTGTCCCTCAGCCACGGCATCGCACCACGCGCCGACGTGAATTTCGATGACCGGCGATTTTAGTTTGGCCGCCATCTCGATCTGGGCGGGATCGGCGGCGATAAACAGCGAGACGCGGATTTCAGCGTCGTTCAGCCGCGCAATGAAAGGGCCGAGTGCGTCGCGCTGTCCGACGACGTCCAGCCCGCCCTCCGTGGTGACCTCGGTACGCCGCTCCGGCACGAGACAGGCCGCATGCGGCTTTGTCGCGAGCGCGATTTGCAGCATTTCGGCGGTCGCGGCCATTTCAAAATTCAGCGGCTTGGAGATTTGAGCTTTCAGCCGCGCCATATCATCGTCGCGAATATGACGGCGATCTTCACGCAGATGCGCGGTAATGCCGTCGGCGCCGGCTTCGATAGCCAGCAGCGCCGCGCGCACCGGGTCCGGTGCACGCCCTCCGCGCGCGTTGCGCAAGGTTGCAACGTGATCGACATTGACCCCGAGACGCAGCGACGGAATGGCTGACATGGACAATCCAGAAAACGATGAGATTAGCCGTTGATGCGATCGACGCTGGCGACGACCGCCTTGGCGCGAAGCTGAGCGATAATACCGTTCAAATGCTTCAGGTCATAGACCTCAAGATCGATGGTGAGCTCTGTGAAATCGGGAGATCGGCGGCTCATGCTGATGTTGTCAATGTTGCCGTCATGCTCCGCGATCACCGATGCGACCTGAGCGAGGCTGCCCGGCTCGTTCACATTATGCACAAGCAAACGTGCCGGAAAACGCCGCGGCGTGGCTTCGTCCGTGTCCCAGCGGACATCTAGCCAGCGCTCCGGCTCTTCCTCGAAATCCTTCAGCGCCGGCGACTGGATCGGATAGATCGTGATGCCCTCGCCCGGCGTGACAATACCGACAATGCGGTCGCCAGGCACGGCGCCGCCATTCGGCGCGAACTTCACCGGCAGATCGCTGTTGATACCGCGGATCGGAATCGCGCTCGACGCCTTGGCATCGCTTGCGGGTTTCGGATTCGCAGCACTGCTCTTCTTGCCGCTGAGCCTCGCCTCTTCCTTGTAGTCGGGGTACATTGCACGCGCGACGTCTGACGCCTTCATCTCGCCGCGACCAACCGCCGCCATCACGTCATCGATCGAAGCGCGCGCCAGACGCGGCAACGCACCCTTGAGCTTGTCGTCGGCATAGACAATCTTCGCACGCATGAACAAACGCTCGACGATGCGACGCCCAAGTCCCGCATACTGATCGCGAACGGCCGTGCGGGTGGCACGGCGGATGGCCGCCCGCGCCTTGCCGGTGACAGCAAGGGATTCCCACGCGGTCGGCGGCGCTGATTGTGCCTGCGAGGTCAAGACCTCGACTTCGTCGCCGTTCTGCAATTCGGACGACAGCGGCGCGAACTTGCCGTTGATCTTGCAGCCGACGGCGCTGTTGCCGACGTCAGTATGCACGGCATAAGCGAAGTCGATTACGTTAGCATGGCGTGGCAGCGCAATCAGCTTGCCCTTCGGCGTGAAGCAGAACACCTGATCGTGGAACAGCTCCATCTTGGTGTGTTCGAGGAATTCCTCCGGATTGGCGCTCTCCGAAAGTACTTCCACAGTGTGCCGCAGCCATGCGAACGCGTTGGATTCGCGTTCGAGACGTTCGGTCGGCGATCCGACGCCGTCCTTGTAGAACGCATGCGCGGCGATACCGTATTCGTTGACGCGGTCCATCTCCTCGGTGCGGATCTGCAGTTCGACACGCTGCTTGCCCGGACCGATCACGGTGGTGTGGATCGAGCGATAGTCGTTCTGCTTCGGCGTCGAGATGTAATCCTTGAAGCGCCCCGGCACCACCGGCCACGTCGTATGGACGATGCCAACGGTCCGGTAGACCTCTGCAATGCTGTTGACGATAATGCGAAAACCGAAGATGTCGGACAACTGCTCGAAGCCGACGGACTTGCGCTCCATTTTCATCCAGATCGAGAATGGCTGCTTGCGGCGGCCTCTCACCTGCGCGTTGACCCCGTTCTTGGCGAGCTTGGCGGAGAGCTGGGCTTCGATCTCCCCGATCAGATTGCGATCACGCGCTTCGAGCGCGTCCAGCCGCTGCACGACTACGGCGTGGGCATCCGGATCGATCACCTTGAATGACAGATCCTCAAGCTCTTCGCGCATTTCCTGCATACCCATGCGGCCGGCGAGCGGCGCATAGATGTCGAGAGTTTCTTCCGCGATCCGGTGACGCGAGGCTGGAGGCACGAATTCCAGCGTCCGCATGTTGTGCAGCCGGTCGGCGAGCTTGACGAGCAGAACGCGCACGTCGTCGGCGATCGCGAGCAAAAGCTTGCGCAGGTTTTCGGCCTGCTTGGCTTCGCGCGACACCAGTTCGAGCCGCTTGAGCTTGGTCAGCCCCTCCACCAGCGCGCCGATCTCCGGGCCGAACATCTGGTCGATCTCGGCGCGGGTCGATTCGGTATCCTCGATGGTGTCGTGAAGCAGCGCCGCGACGATGGTCGCGTCGTCCAGCTTCAGATTGGTGAGGATCGCCGCGACCTCGAGGGGGTGAGAAAAGTACGGATCGCCCGAGGCGCGCTTCTGCTCCCCATGGGCCATCATGGCGTAGACATAGGCCCGGTTGAGCAAATCCTCGTCGGTGTTCGGATTATAGGCCCGAACCCGGTCCACCAGATCGTATTGGCGCATTATCTTGCCCCGGACCGGCTTTTTGGCCAGCGCGGCCGGGGGCACAGACGAAACCGCTGCGACCGCCTCGGTCGCCGCCTGCATTTGGGGCTGGTTTCGCCGCCCGATCGCCATCCGCTTGCTCGCCTCGAACTGCCGATTCCGAAAAAGGAACCGTCATTCACAATATCGCCGGTTCGCCAACAATCGCAAGGAAGACCCTAAAAATGTCAATAAATGCAAAGGCCCGGGCGATCTGCCCGGGCCTTTGGGGAAAACCAGCGCTGAGCGCCGGAAAGTCGCTCCGAAAGCGACGACCTTACTCGTCTTCCTCGGGCTGCTCCTCGGGCGGAGCAAGGCCTTCCAGGCCCTTCAAAAGCTCTTCTTCCGTCATGCGCTCAACGGCGACCTCGGTGTCATCCGCATCGACAGAGGCCCCGGCGGAGCCGATCAGCGGCACCGTATCGGGTTCCGGTTCGTCCACTTCGACGAATTTCTGCAGGGAATGAACGAGTTCCTCGCGCAAATCCTCTGGAGAAATGGTCGTATCGGCAATTTCGCGTAGCGAAACGACTGGATTCTTGTCATTATCGCGGTCGATGGTCAGGGGCGACCCTGAAGAAATCATCCGCGCACGGTGCGCGGCCAGCAGAACGAGGTCGAACCGGTTGTCGACCTTATCGATACAATCTTCAACAGTGACGCGCGCCATCGGCTGTCGCTCCGGGTCTGGGTCAGAAAATATGTCGCTATGCGCGCTAGGTATAGCGACCCGGGCCTTTCCGCAAGCATCAATTTCGAAAAGGCGCATAAAACGCCCGTTTCGGATGACCGCCGCGGAAGCATGGCTGAGGGGCAATTAGTCCCATGGACAAGAATTCGCTTCATTGCTTCATCAGAAATGCTTCGCGGTGCGACGCCACCACCGCAAACAATATTTCTGACCTTTATCTTCTCTAAACCCTCTGGCGAATAACAACTGAAATTTAATGGGAATGCGCGGTGATGGATACGCGCCAAGAATACATACGATAACAACGATGCGAGTAAAAACTGATGCCTTCTGCCACGAACAAGATCGCGCTGTTTATTGACGGTGCAAACCTATACGCAACAGCAAAGACGCTTGGTTTCGACATAGATTATAAAAGGCTGCTGCTTGAATTTCAGAGTCGTGGCACTCTGGTCCGCGCCTTCTACTACACCGCAATCATCGAAGATCAGGAATACTCATCGATCCGTCCGTTGATCGATTGGCTCGATTACAACGGCTATACCGTCGTGACCAAGGCGACGAAGGAGTTCATCGACGCGTCCGGACGCCGCAAGGTAAAAGGCAACATGGACATCGAACTTGCCGTCGACGCCATGGAGCTGGCCGAGAACATCGACCAGATGGTGCTGTTCTCGGGCGACGGCGATTTCCGCTCGCTGGTCGAGGCCGTGCAGCGCCGCGGTGTCCGCGTCACGGTGGTTTCTACCATCTCGAGCCAGCCTCCAATGATTGCCGACGAATTGCGCCGCCAGGCGGATGTCTTTACAGATCTGGTCCAGCTACAATCCAAGCTTGGCCGCGATCCGAGCGAGCGACCTGCTCCTCGTGAACCGCGCGAACCTCGTCAGCACACGCCGCAATTCCTGCAGCGGACGACGACCAGCTCAATGGCTCCAAGGGGCGATGACGAATTCGACGATTGAGGACAAGACCAAGGAGAGCCGGCGCAGCGGTGCCGGCCCTTCCTCTTCTGTTTCAGGGCAGTCGAACGAACCCGGTCCGGATTGCCCTCTCTGCCCCCGCCTGAAGAACTATCGGGATGCTAATCGCGCGCAGCATCCGCATTGGTTCAATGCACCTGTCTACTCCTTTGGACCGATCGACGCGCAGCTTGTGATCGTAGGGCTCGCGCCCGGTCTTCAGGGGGCCAACCGCACGGGGCGACCCTTTACCGGGGATTTTGCCGGTGATCTTCTCTACGGGACACTCGTCGAATTCGGCTTTGCGCAAGGTTCATACGAGGCTCGCCCGGACGACGGCCTGATGCTGATCGATTGCCGCATCACCAATGCCGTGCGCTGTGTGCCACCGCAGAACAAACCCCTGCCCGCTGAAATCAAGACCTGCCGCACATTCTTCAATGCAACGCTGGACGAGATGCCGCGCCTGCGCGCAATCGTCATGCTGGGCCGTGTGGCGCACGATTCAACACTGAAGACACTCGGCATCCGCGCACCGGATGCGCCGTTCGCCCATGGCGCGGAATTCCAGGCCGGGGCCGTACGGCTGTTCGATAGCTATCACTGCTCACGCTACAACACGAACACTCGCCGCTTGACGCCCGAGATGTTCAGGGCGGTATTTACCAGCGTGCGGAAATATATCGGCTAGCGCGGGTTGGCCTGCAGCCACGCCAGGACATCGCCTGCGTTCCGGTCCGGCGGAAACACCGGATAAAACACGTGCGTGATCGCCGCGTCATCGACGATCAGCGCCAGCCGCTTGATCAGTGTCAGCCCGGCGACATCCATGGATGGCAGCTTGAGCGCACGTGTCAAAGCGAGTTCGCTGTCCGACAGAACCTGAAACGGCACATGCAGCCGCTCGACCATGTCGCGCTGATAGGCGCTGTCCTGCGTCGAAATCCCGAACACGTGCTGCGCGCCGGAGTCCTTCAGATCCTTGAACAGATCGCGAAAGGAACAGGTCTGCGGCGTGCAGCCCCGTGCGCCGGGGATCATGTCCCAGTCATCGACAAGCCCGATCTTGCCGGGCTCGCCCGTGCGCGGATAGGCGAACAGCACCACCCGCCCCGGCAGCGACGCCAGCATGACCGACGCGCCGTCGGTCGCTTGCAATGCGACAGGTGGAATCTTCATGCCAATCAGATGTTTCGCTGCGCCGTCGTCGACCGGTGCCGGGATCTTGCTCCAGTCCACATCCATCAGGTTCGGCTGGTTCATCGCGTTATCTCTTATATTCTGGAGGTTTTTAGAGGATGACGTTGTCCGAAAACCGCTTCGCACTTTTCGGCGTCAACCTCTCGCCCTCAAGAGTCGGCCCTTCTCGCGCGCCCAATCCCGCTTCTTCTCGGTATCGCGCTTGTCGTGCAGCTTCTTGCCCTTCGCCAGAGCCAGTTGAAGCTTCACCCTGCCGCGCTCGTTGAAATACATCTTGAGCGGAATGAGCGTCATTCCCTCGCGTTCGATCGCGCCGATCAGCTTGTTGATCTGCTTCTTGTGCAGCAGCAGTTTACGATCCCGCTTCGGTTCGTGATTGAAGCGATTGGCCTGCAGATATTCGGGAATGTTGGCGTTGACGAGCCAGATTTCCCCGTCTTTGGAGTCCGCGTAGGACTCGGCAATCGTGGTCTTGCCGCTGCGTGAGGACTTGACCTCGGTGCCGGTCAGCACAATGCCCGCCTCGACGGTATCCTCGATGGCGTAGTTGAACCGCGCCTTGCGGTTCTCCGCGATGACCTTGATCGTAGGCTCTTTCTTCTCAGCCATCAGGTGCCTCGGTGCGAGTACATGCGAAAAGTATGGCTCGCGTGAATACGCAATCCTTCAGTACGATCTGACGGTACTGGAAGACCTTGCGCCGTCAGAATGTCTGACTGGTGATAGATAGTGATTTACTTCGACTTCAGAAGATCGCGGATTTCGGTCAGCAACTCCTGGTCCTTCGTCGGCTTCTCGGGCGCAGCCTCTTCCTTCGCTTTCAGGCGGTTCATCAGACGGATCACGATAAACAACACAAACGCCACGATGAGGAAATTCAGCGTCAGTGTGAGGAAGTTGCCCCATGCCAGCACAGCGCCCTGCTTCTTGGCATCCGCGAGGTTGGTGGCCGTGACCGATTTAGAGAGGCCGGTGAAGTAGTTGGAGAAATCCAGCCCGCCGGTGATCGCGCCGATGATCGGCATGATGAGGTCACCAACCATCGAGGTGACGATCCCTCCGAACGCCGCACCGATGATGACGCCGACCGCAAGATCGACGACATTACCCTTCAGGGCAAATTTCTTGAACTCCTCAAGCATCGGCAATTTCCCTTCCTGCTGCGTCGTCAGTTGAGCAACCCGGCGTACACCATCGCGTCGCGAATGACCTTGCCGGTCGGCGGCGTCACCGTCACCAGCGGCAGACGCACCTCCTCATGCACGCGGCCCAGCAGTTTGAGGCCATGCTTGGCGCCTGCAAGGCCTGGCTCCTTGAAGATGGCATCGTGCAGCGGCGTCAGCCGATCCTGGATCTTGAGCGCGGCCGCATAATCGCCCTTCATCACGGCAGACATCAGTTCCGCGCACGGCTTGGGCGCTACGTTGGCGACGACAGAAATGCAGCCGTGCCCGCCCGCCGCCATATAGGCGAGCGCGGTCATGTCCTCGCCCGAGAGCTGGATGAAATCCGGACCCATCGCGTGACGCTGCTGCGACACCCGGGCGAGATTGGCGGTGGCATCTTTCACACCGGCGATGTTCTTCAGCTCGAACAGCCGCGTCATGGTCTCAACGGAGAGATCCACGACCGAGCGCGGCGGGATGTTGTAAATGATGATCGGAATACCGATGGCATCGTTCACCGCCTTGAAGTGATGATACATCCCTTCCTGCGTGGGCTTGTTGTAGTAGGGCGTCACCACAAGCACAGCATCGGCGCCCGCCTTCTCGGCATGCTTCGCGAGTGCAACGGCTTCGCGCGTGGAATTCGAGCCGGCACCAGCGATGACCGGGACGCGGCCCTTCGCCTCCTCGACACACCACTCGGTGACCTTGTTGTGCTCTTCGTGGCTCAGCGTCGGGCTTTCGCCGGTGGTTCCCACCGGGACAAGGCCGTGCGAGCCCTGCTCGATCTGCCAGTTCACCAGGTCACGCAGGCCGGCCTCGTCCAGCGCTCCGTTTTTGAACGGCGTCACCAAGGCGGTAAGGGATCCCCTGAAATTCGTCTTGGTTGCCATTGTCAGTCTCCGAACGCTCGCAAACACCGCGATTTATGATTGATTGATAACGAGTCCCGAAGCGCGATGAAAGTCCCGGGCGCTCCCATACCGCGCCTGCCGCCTGGATGACCCTGCGTTAGCCGCGATTTTGCCGCGGTGTTGCGGCATTGTGCCTGTTCTAACACATTTGATGTTTTGTCCACATATTCAATGCACTACACCGAGGGTGAAGGCCCTTGAATGATTCGCCGCATAGGCTGCCCGTGATGCCATCTGCTCCTTCATCCGCGGGGCTTCCCCGTTTGGCGCGCTGGACCGCTGTTTTCCTCGGCGCAGGCGGTCTTGCGCTGATTTCATATGCTGCGTCAGCAGTACCGTTGCCGAAGCCGCGTCCGATATCCCGTAACGTGACGCCGCAAACCACGCCAGCGAAGCCCGCTCAGCCACCGGCCCCATCTGCCGCGAAACCTACACCTGAGGCGCCTGCGCCCAAGGCTCTGGCTGCGCGCCCTGCTCAGCCACGGAAGCCTTCCGTGCCTCTGGCGATGTCCACCACATCGTCCACCTCGAAGGCGGACATGGAGACGCTCGAGCAGATCATCGAATTCGTGCGCAAGCGGAAGCCGCTCGACGCTACGCAGCTTCAGGCCTCGATCTCGGATCCCGTTGCGCGCAAACTTGCCGAGTGGATGATCCTGCGCAGCGACGACAATGGTGCCTCATCTGATCGCTACAAGGCCTTCGTCACCGAGAACCCGAGTTGGCCAAGCGTGATATTCCTGCGGCGGCGTGGCGAAGCAGCCTTGTGGGACGACAAACGCGACGATTCCGTAGTCCTCTCGTTTTTCAATGGCGAACAACCGATCTCCGCCAAAGGCCGGTTTATGCTGGCACGCGCACTGTTGGCGCGCGGTGACCGGGCGAGCGCGGAACGGCTGGTGCGTGAGGCATGGCGGGGCGATCCATTCTCCTCCGACACCGAAGACACCGCGCTCGAGAGATTCGGGTCGCTGCTGACGCCGGGCGACATCAAGGTCCGGATGGATATGCTGTTGTACAGCGGCGATAACGCTGAGGCCGCGCAGCGCTCCGCCAAGCGGCTCGGCAGCGGTCATGTTGCGCTCGCAAAGGCACGCACCGCCCTCAACAAGAAGGCCTCGAATGCGAAGGCTCTTCTGGATGCTGTTCCCAGCGATCTGCACAACGATCCGCTCTATCTCTTCAGCAAAGCGCAATGGCTGCGGCGCGAGGACAAGTTCCAGGAAGCCGCACGCGCCATGCAGGCTGCGCCGCGCGATCCCGCACGGCTGGTCAATGCGGACGAATGGTGGATCGAACGGCGGCTGTTGGCGCGCAAGCTGCTCGATACCAACGAGCCACGCCTTGCCTATGCCGTCGCGCGCGATGCATCGCTGCCGGCACGCGACATCTACAAGACAGAACAGGAGTTCACCGCAGGCTGGATCGCGCTGCGATTCCTCAACGACCCAAATCTTGCGGCCCAGCATTTCGCGCGGATCGGCGTTGGTAGCGTTAATCCGACCGCCCTCGCCCGCGCCGGCTACTGGCAGGGCCGCGCAGCGGAAGCCGCCGGGCGGTCCCAGGAGGCACGTGCCGCGTATGAATCGGCGGCGGCGCAATCCACAAGCTATTACGGCCAGCTCGCGCGGGCGAAGCTGGGACTGCCGCAGATCGCATTGAACGGCGTGCCGGGCCGCTCACGCGGCGGCGAGCGGCTGGAGATTGTCCGCGCCGTCGAGCTTCTCTACGCGCTGGACGAACGCGAGATCGCCATCCCCATTCTTGCCGACATGGGCGATCGCGCCGACATGGACGGCCTGCTCGCGCTGTGCGAGCTAACCCAGCGGCACAACGATGCGCGGGGCATGCTCCTTGTCGGCAAGGCAGCGCTGAATCGCGGCATGCCGTTCGATCACTATGCTTATCCGGTGATCGGCATTCCGCCCTACAAGGACTTCGGACCCGAGGTGGAGAAGGCTATCGTCTTTGCCATTGCCCGGCAGGAAAGCGCGTTCAATCCCTCCGTGGTGTCGCCCGCCCAGGCTTACGGCCTGATGCAGGTTACCCCTGCCGCCGGCAAGTACGTCGCCAAGCGACACGGCGCAACGTTCGATCTCGCCAGGTTGAAAGCCGATCCCGCATACAACGCCGCATTTGGCGCCGCCGAACTCGGCGGCCTGATCGAAGACTATCGCGGCTCCTACATCATGACCTTTGCCGGCTACAACGCCGGACGCGGCAGCGTACGCAAATGGATCGAGCGTTACGGCGATCCCCGCGATCCCAAAGTAGACGCGGTTGATTGGGTCGAGAAAATCCCGTTCTCCGAGACCCGCAACTACGTCCAGCGCATCATGGAAAACGTCCAAGTGTACCGCTCACGGTTCGGCGGCGGCAGCAAGCTGCTGATCGAGGCCGATTTGCGCCGGGGCGCGGGTGTGGAATAGGTTTGGGCCGGTACTTTCCACTCCGTCATCCTGAGGCGCGAGCCGCATTTGCGGTGAGCCTCGAGGGATGAACGTTCAAATCCATCTCAGCATGGCGCGCCGCCCTTAGAGGCCTTCACTGCGCCAAGGCTCCTCAGGGTGACGGCAAATGCTCCAATCATTCCGCGACGTCTACTGCCAGTCGGCCGACGGGCTGAAACTCCATGCCAAGATCATCGGCCCTGACGACAGCACGGCGTTGCCGGTGCTTTGCCTCCCCGGCCTGACGCGAACCACCGACGATTTCGATGACATCGCCCGCGCCATTGCCACCGATCCCGCCAAACCACGCAAGGTCGTGGCCGTGGATTATCGCGGGCGTGGCCTGTCGGACTACGATCCTGATCCCGCCAAATACGCAGTCCCCGTCGAACTTGGCGACGTGCTGACAATCGCGGCCTCACTCGGAATCTCCCGTGCGATTCTGCTTGGCACATCGCGGGGCGGCCTCATCTCGATGGCGCTGGCGGCGGCGCAGCCGCAGCTTCTGGCCGGCGTCATCCTGAACGACATCGGTCCTTCGCTGGAGATGGGCGGATTGATGAAGATCAAGGGCTACATCGCCAACCCGCCGCCGAGACAAACGTGGGATGAGGCCGCACGCGGCCTGAAGGAGTTGTTTGCCAGTGCGTTTCCGTCGCTCAGGGACGCCGAATGGATGGCGTGGGCGCGCCGCGCGTTCCGGGAAAAGGCAGGTGGCGGGTTGGAGCGAACCTACGACCTGAAACTCTCGCATACGCTCGACGGATTCGATCCGGCCACTCCGCTGCCGCAGGACTGGGAGCTTTTCGACAAACTCGCGGGCGTTCCGCTGATGCTGATTCATGGCGGACTGTCCGACCTGCTCTCACGGCAGGGCGTTCAGGACATGGTCGCGCGGCGGCCAGACATCGATCTCGTCACGGTCGCAGATCAGGGCCACGCGCCGCTGCTGGCGGACAAGCCCACCATGGACCGCATCGTCGCGTTCTGCGCGCGGTGTGATGGGGCTAAAACCTAACCCCATCACCATTCTCGACGGTAGCTGGCAGCTGCTCCGCTCGTCCCCGCGAAAGCGGGGACCCATTCCTGAGGTGCTGGATTCCCGCTTTCGCGGGAATGAGCGGAGAGAACGTCCTGCACTTCAGACAACAAAAAACCCCCGGCAGTTTCCTGCCGGGGGTTCTTTTAGTTCAGGTCGTAATCGCCATTAGGCGATTGCGATTACCAGGTGCGGCGAACGCGGAGGTTGCCGGACCAGATGCCCTGATCCTTGTAGTCGTACGTGCCGGCTGGCTTGAACACAGCGGAGGTGCCAGCAAAGTTACCGGCAACCAAACCCTGCGAACCGGTGTTCGACTGGTCGAGGTTGGTGTACATCACTTCGCCCGAGAACGTCAGGTTGCGAACGGGGGTCCAGGCGGTACGGGTACCAACCTGCCAGATCGCGAAGTCAGGATTACAGGTGTAACCGTTGAGCTTCGCAGACTGAAGAGCCTGGGCCGCGCAAATACCGGCCGAAGCGTTGGTGTTGTAATCGATGCGCGTGTAGCTGCCGAACACGCTGGTTTCCCAATTCGGGGTCCAGTTGTGAACGTAAGCACCGCGGAAACCCCAACCGGTGGTCTTCTCGAGCTTGCTGCCGGTGGTATAGACCGCGTCAGCGAGCGTCAAAACAGCGAGGCTCTGATAGCTGCCAGCGAACGACGCGCTGCCGAACTTGTCGAAGTTGTTGCCGGTCACGCCGCCGATGAGGTACTTCATCGCACCGTCAGCATAGGTCGCATCCAACGACAGCTTGTCGCCAGGTCCGGTCGGCAGGTTCTTCAACTGAAGGCCGCCCGAAATCGCGAAGCCCCAAGCATCTTGCGGAGCGCCATTCGGCTCGACCGGAGCAGCGCCGCCAAGACCAGCGTAGTAGTTGGCATGGACGTTGTGCACAGCACCCGACAGCTGAGCGGTGAACGCAGCCTGGTCGATCTTAACGTTACCGACGAAGTCTGGCGCCACGTTTCCGCCGTACGAGTTGGTGTACGCACCGGTGATGGCGGTAGTGCCAACAGCCGCGTTCGCAGCGAGCGAAGCGTTGATCAACTGAGCGCGGTTAATGACGCGGTTGTCTTCAACACCCAACTGAGCTGACACGCCGTTGCCGAACTGCCACGTGTAGGCGATCTGGTTGATGCCAGTCGCGTTGTCGTAGCCGCCGAGCAGGAACGCGGTGTTGTTGTTGGCGGCGTAAGCACCCCATGGGGTCTGGAAGCCTGAGACAGCCTTACCGAAGGTGAAGCCGGCGAACTGAACGAAGCCGTAGTCGACGGTCAGGTTACCCGCCGACGGACCGGTGCCGGTCGAATGTTCGAAGTTGCTCGACCAGTAGGTACGAACAACACCGTATTCGGTGGCAGTGCGGGTGTCGAGGTTCAGCTGAATGCGGGAGCGGGTCGTGAAGTAGTCCGAATTGCGGCTGCCCGAACCAAACACACCAGAACCAGCGGCGTTAGCGCCCGCAGGGCCGGTGCCTTCATTCCAATTTGGCCCATTGTAGTTGTTGGAGTTGATGTTCGCGTCAACCTGGACGTAGCCGCCCAGCTTGATGCAGGTGTCAGTGCCGGGGATGTAGTAGAAACCGGCGCCGTAAAGGGAGCAGATCTTCACGTACTGAACGGCTTTCGCCTTGACGGGAAGATCGGCTGCCTGTGCCCCGGCGGACGCTGCGATGATCGCAGCCGAACCCAGGATAAGGCTCTTAATGTTGCTCATAAAACCTCCAAGTTTTGCTCTTTAGGGAAGGTTCCGGGCCGGTGGTGTAAGTCACACCACTTGGTTGGTTCCCTTAATCCCCGCTAACCGCCCGGTCGCCTCGCGCTTTCGGACACTCCCGCTGAACGCGAGCGACTTAAGCGAAACTCCCAAACGGGACGACCTCGGGATGCCCCCCTCCGTCGCTTCGACGACCATTGCCCAACAGTCGTGAACACACAACAAAAGACCGCCTTGAAACGGTACGGTTCCGGCCGTTTTTAAAGAGGTGTTGCACAAATGGCACGCAACCTGTTGCTGGCATCCCACACAAGCTGTTGATATTATTTGTTTTTTACAGAAGCCTCGGAATGTTCCGCGAGATGGCCATTGTGGCAGCGCACACGTCACCGGGTGCGATGCCGCTGTGAATTGCGCGAATCGGAAGCGCCTGAGAACGACCTTCGATGCCCTGTGTTTAGGCACTCGATTCCGGCGAAACCGGCGCCTGAATGAGCTCTTGTTCCCGCACTTGAGGGCGAGAATGGCCGTTCTTCGCTGCGGCGGATGCCTCACCGGCGTCAATTAAGGCACAACCGCGACGGGACACGCCTGCCGAGCGCGACGGTCGCGACATATAAAGGCAGAAAGAACATAAAGGCAGAAAGAACGATCCGAAGGCGCCTGAGGCAAACACAGGCTTTATAAAAGTCAGCAGCGACTTGCGGCGCGTCATCGTGTGAGGCATATCGAGCCTGTGGAGACGTGGCCGAGCGGCTGAAGGCACTCGTTTGCTAAATGAGCATACCTTGAAAAGGGTATCGAGGGTTCGAATCCCTCCGTCTCCGCCACCTCGAAATAAAATCGGGAACGCCGCCGCGCTGCCGTTTGCTGCAAGCAGCCTGAGCAGGTTCCGGGATTTGAGTTGGAGGGCCGCACGTAAGCACCGCGTCGAGCGCGGGCATCATGGCCCGCGTCTCCGGGTGGCTCCGGCATCAAAAATGAAGAAAAGTTAGATCCTCTGCTATATTCTGTTCTCGCGGGCGATTTTGGAAAACCGCCAAGGAGAGAAGTTGGTGGATACTCCGAGCACTTCACGTTGGGCAGGGCGCAGCATTACGGGATTGGTCGTTCTCTACCTGTTATTCGACAGCATGATCCGGATCGCGAAAATGGAGGCCGCCGTGCAAGGCGCCGAGCGGCTAGGGTTTCCGAACAGTCTCATCGTATCGATCGGAGCGATCGAACTCGTTTGCATTGTGCTCTACGTGGTCCCGCGCACTGCGGTGCTCGGTGCAATTCTGCTCACAGGCTATCTCGGTGGCGCAACCGCAACCATCTTGCGTTTGGAGAACTGGTGGTTTCTCCTGCCGATCGGCCTTGGCGTGATGGTCTGGGGCGGATTGTACTTTCGAGAGCCGAGATTGCGTGCACTCATTCCCTTGTGCACCCGAGTCTAATAATAAGATCCCAATCACCGTCCTGCCGCGGAGATTAAACCAACCGGGAAGCTTAGTGCATCGCCATCCACGCCCGTGCTTCACGCTGAGCGGTTGCGATCTCGACATCGGACATCAGCCCGGCGACTTCCCGGCGCAGTGAGATGGCATCTACCCTGCCCTTGAGCGCGGCCAAATTGAACCATTTGTGTGCGGCGACGAGA
The DNA here is from genome assembly GCA_000826465.1 of Acanthamoeba mauritaniensis. Taxonomy (NCBI): domain Eukaryota; phylum Discosea; order Longamoebia; family Acanthamoebidae; genus Acanthamoeba; species Acanthamoeba mauritaniensis. Next base: position 40,839 of record CDFE01065802.1, read on the forward strand.
TCGATCAGGCCGTTTCGCCCGCTCGAATAGATCATGCCGAGGTCAAACAGGACGTCCCCGTTCGCCGCCTCCTCGACCGGCAGCGCGGTGCCGGTATCGATCGTTCCCTGAAACATCCTGGCTCTCCGATTTCCCACCGCGGCGAGCGCGGCTCCTGTCGATATTCTGTTTGACGCAACCGTTGCTTTTTCTGGCGCGTATTCCGCAAAACCGGTTTGCCAATTCTGCGGAATACGCGTTCGCCGTTTGCCGGCTTGTTGGGATGATATGACCCGTAAAATTTGAATGGCAGTTTAAGCATCGCGATGAATCGAACGTGAACGCAGCGATCGGGCGCGGCGCCGCGAATCGCAAAAACCAGCTATTTTCAAGCGTTACTCGGCAATCGAGACAATCGATTCACCTTCGTCTTTGGCGAAGCGATAACCATTGCACGCGGACAAGAGTCAGGGTGGCTCGCACAGTCGCGCTGGCGCAGGATGCGAACCGAAGCGGTCGCCGGGGTGTTCGCAGCCGGGACTCTTGGCGACCGAGACTCACGTCGAATGCGGACCTTGCCCACGCGGACAACGTCACGTCAGAGAGTCGGGATTGTTTTTCTGGTCTTGGGAGAGATCACCGCCGGATGCGCTCGAAAGAGGCAACGGCCGAGCGGCTCAAAAAAACGAGGGCGTCGGTGAACACGTCAGGACTGAGATTTCACCGGACCGCCTGCCGAGGCAGACCGCCGGGAAACTGCGAGGTCATCCCCCGCAACGAACGAAGAGTTCTTGAACTCTTCTGCCTGACCGTCTGGTCAGACCGTCTCGCCTGATGTCTCGCCGACACCCTCTTTCGTCGACTGGAGCCGCCGGTTCAAACTCGTTCTTGCGAACAGATCAGCCTGGCGGCTCTTGTGACGATGCCGGCATCATGTGCCGACAATTCCATAAGGCGTAGCCTTACTTCTTCTTCTTGGCGACCTTGCGGGTCTTCTTGGCAGTCTTCTTCACTGCCGACTTCGCCTTCTTCGCCTTCTTCGCTTTCTTGGCCATGTTGCCCTCCTAAGTTCGTGAGATGGCTTAATCGCTGTGTGCACTCGGGAATCGAAATGCACTTCATCTGGATTACACCAACGCACTCAAAAAAACAGTGTCCCGCTTAAGGAAGTGTTTACGCACAAGGCGCAGCGCGCGCTGCAAACACGAAACGGAAGCATCGCGACGCCTCTGCGTAACACTGCATCACGCGCAACAAACGCCTGAGAGACGCAGCATCGCGCATGAAAGAAGTGCCTGTGCCGCAGTCGTTTCTTTTATCGCGACACAACGCGCGTCATAACGCCTTTAAAACCGCGGATAACTCTGCGACTGAAAAAAAGTGCGTTCCGCGGACTCTGAGTCGCGATTTTTGGCAACAAAAATATTTTCTGGAAAATTTGGTTTTGGCGCGATCATCGCTCGCACCGGAGAACTTTTTCCGACTTTTTGCGAATCTGATTCGCAAATCGATTCCACGCCGCGAGAGGTTTTCATCGTCGTTGCGACGATGCCGAGCGCGCGTCGCAGCATCGAAACGAAAACCGAAACGCCCCGATGACGACACGCGGAAGCGACGTCGTGCGCGCCCGGCATCCTCGCGTTAACGATGTTCAGATGCCGAGCTTGGCCTTCAGCAGGTCGTTCACTGCCTGCGGGTTCACCTTGCCGCCGGACGACTTCATCACCTGGCCGACGAACCAGCCCATGAGCTGCGGCTTGGCGCGCGCCTGCTCCGCCTTGTCCGGATTGGCGGCGATGATGTCATCGACCAGCTTCTCGATGGCGCCGAGATCGGTGACCTGCTTCATGCCGAGGCTGTCCACCAGCGCACGCGGGTCGCCGCCTTTGGTCCAGACGATCTCAAACAGGTCCTTGGCGATCTTTCCGGAGATGGTTTCTTCTCCGATCAGGCCGATGATCGCGGCCATCTGCTCTGCCGAAACGGGCGAGGCGGAAATGTCCTGCCCTTCCTTGTTAAGGCGGCCGAACAGTTCATTGATGACCCAATTGGCGGCCAGCTTGCCGTCGCGGGCCTTGTCGGCAAGCTTGCCCAGCACCGCCTCGTAGAAGTCGGCGCTTTCGCGCTCGGCGACCAGCACGCTGGCGTCGTAAGGCGTCAGCGCGAAGTCGGCGATGAAACGTTCGCGCTTCTCGTCGGGCAGTTCGGGCAGTTTCGCTTTCAGTGCGTCCACATAGGCCGCGGTGAATTCCAGCGGCAGCAGGTCGGGATCCGGGAAATAGCGATAGTCGTGCGCTTCCTCCTTGGAGCGCATCGACCGGGTTTCACCCCTGTTCGGATCGTACAGCCGGGTTTCCTGATCGATGCTGCCGCCGTCCTCCAGGATACCGATCTGGCGGCGGGCTTCATAATGGATAGCCTGCCCGATGAAGCGGATCGAGTTCATGTTTTTGATTTCGCAGCGCGTGCCTAACGGCTCGCCGGGCCGCCGCACCGAGACGTTGACGTCCGCGCGCAGATTTCCTTTCTCCATATCGCCGTCGCACGTGCCCAGATAGCGCAGGATCGAGCGCAGCTTGGCGACATAGCCCTGCGCTTCTTCGGCCGAGCGGATGTCCGGCTTGGACACGATTTCCATCAGCGCTACGCCGCAGCGGTTTAGATCGACAAGCGTCATCGTCGGATTCTGGTCGTGCAGCAGCTTGCCGGCGTCCTGCTCCAGATGCAGCCGCTCGATGCCAACGGTCACGCTCTCGCCGCCGGGAAGATCGACGACCACCTCGCCCTCGCCGACGATCGGCGACTTGTACTGGCTGATCTGATAGCCCTGCGGTGAATCCGGATAGAAATAGTTTTTCCGGTCAAACACCGAGCGCAGATTGATCTGCGCGTTCAGCCCGAGCCCAGTGCGTACCGCCTGTGCCACGCACTCCTCGTTGATGACGGGCAGCATGCCGGGCATGGCCGCGTCCACCAGCGAGACATGATCGTTCGGCGCACCGCCGAATTCGGTCGAGGCGCCCGAGAACAATTTGGAATTGGAGGTCACCTGGGCGTGGATTTCGAGCCCGATAACCATTTCCCAGTCGCCGGTGGCGCCTTTGATGAGCTTTGAAGGTTTGACAGGTGCGTTCATGGGAGGGCTCTGGGTAGGGTCGCGTTCTCAGGTGGCGGTTCATATCGAAAAGCGTTGAAATATTTGAGCTTTTCTTCGTGGAACGAGAGTTTTTAGCAGCCCTGTGGCACCGCGTCGAGAGAGGCTCCGCCCGGTCTCGATCTCGCCAACCGATCCCGCGAGCGACACGAGTGAAGCGAACTTCGGACTCGGAACACTAGAACGACCCGAACACCGACCCCAAAGCGATAACCGCGGCCAGCGCAATCAGCGCACCAGCGATGCCGACCATGACGATATCGAGATAGCTTTCGCGATGCGTCGATCCGCAAACGGCAAGCAATGTCACCACCGCACCGTTGTGCGGCAAACTGTCAAGCGTGCCAGAGCCAATTGCCGCCACCCGGTGCATCAGCGCCGGATCGATGCCCTGTTCCGCCGCTATGCGCATGTACGTACTGCCGAGCGCATCGAGCGCAATCGTCATGCCGCCCGACGCAGAGCCGGTGAGAGCTGCAAGTATGTTGGTCGCAACGGCAAGCGAAACCAGCGGCCCGCCTCCAATTGAAAGGACCCAGTCGCGCACCGCCGCAAACGCGGGCAGCATTGCGACAACGGCTCCGAAACCCACAAGGCTGGCCACACTGAAGGCCGGCAGGACGGACGCATTGGCCCCGGCATCCATGCTGAGCCGCAGGGCCGGCAACCGCCGGCGATTAACCGCGATCAGCGTCGCGATCGCAGCCGCAAGCGCGACCGCGACCGACCAAACGCCGGCCACCGCAGACAATGAAGAGCTGCCCCAGCGCTCTTCCCCCAGAAAGGAAAAGTCGAGCCGTGGCAGAATGACCAGCGACATGAGAAGATTGACGCTCACCACCACAGCGAGCGGAAGCACAGCCACACCGATCGGCACCACGGCATCGGTATGGTGGCCGTGACCGATTTCCGCAGGGTCGAATTCCCGCGCAGTCGTCGCTCGCTCGCGAATCTTCTGATCGTCGGCGGCCAGCTTTGGAGCCGTATCGGCACCGGCGCCGTAGCCCTCGCCGGACCGGCGCGCAGCCGCCTCGGCACGGGCGAGCCACCACAAGCCAAACCCCAGCATGATGGCCGAGGCAATGATACCGAGTCCCGGCGCGGCAAACGGCGTGGTGCCGAAGAACGGCATCGGAATCGCGTTCTGAATCGCAGGCGTGCCCGGGAATGCCGTCATCGTGAATGTCGAGGTGCCGAGTGCGATCGCGGCCGGCATCAATCGCCGTGGAATGTTGGCCGCGCGGAAAAGTGCCTGTGCCATCGGCGCCAGCACGAAGAACGCGACGAACAAGCTTACGCCCCCATAAGTAACAATCGCGCCTGCAAGCACCACCGCCAGCATGGCGCGGCGCGGACCCAGCTTCTCTGTCATGAAGCGAGCAATCGCCTCGACCGAACCACTGTCGTCCATCAGTTTTCCGAACAACGCGCCAAGAAGGAACAGCGGAAAAAACTGTGCGAGAAACTGCGCCGCACTGCCCATGAAGGTCTGGGTCCAATGGGCCAGCAACGGCTCTCGTGACACCGCTGCCGCGACAAGCGCCGCCGCAGGCGCCAGCAGGAGCACACTCCAGCCGCGATAGGCGAGCCAGATCAGCAATCCGAGCGCGACGAAAATTCCCAGGAGGCCCATGGTTCAGACCTCGTCCAGCAGACGATCCAGATCGAGCGTGGATCGCTTGCCTACATCCGGGCCATGGGTCGCAAGGAAGGCTTCGGCAGCACGTCTTCCCTCGTCACGCAGCATCGTCAGGAAATCCCATTCCGCGTTGAATTTCGATGATGCGCCAAGCTTGTCGATGGCTGTGCTCGAGATCAGGTGGATGCGCATTCCTGCCCACAATGCCCCTTCCCCGGTGCCGGCATCGACGACCTGCCGCAGCAGGGCGATCATGCGCAGTTCCTTCAACAGCGTGGCGTTGAAGGAGACCTCGTTCAGCCGATCGAGAATCTCGCGTGCCGAGCGTGGTGTGCCCTCCCGTTCGACCGGGTTCACCGCGACGAGTAACGTATCCTGCGATTTGCATTCCCGCACCAATGGGGTGATGGTTGGATTGCCCGAGTAGCCGCCATCCCAATAGGCCTCACCGTCGATCTCGATCGCCTGAAACAGCGTCGGCAGACAGGCCGACGCGAGCAGGACGTCAGGGGTCATCTCGGCATTGCGAAAGACACGTCCGCGCCCCGTGCGAACATTGGTTGCCGTGACGAACAGGCGAATGGACGACTTCGCCACGCGTTCGAAATCAACGCACTCGGCCAGAATTTCCCTGAGCGGATTGGCGCCTCGCGGGTTCAGGTCGTAAGGCGAGAACAGCCGCGCCGCCATATCGAAGGCGACAAAGAATGGCGAGTTGTCGAGTGTCCATCTGCCCAGCAGAATATCCAGAGGGCTGCGCCGAATGGGACTGAACCGGGCGGCGTAGGAGACACGTTGCCAGAACAGTTCGAGGGCAGTACGCGCGCCTTCCGCTCCGCCTGCGGCGTACCCGTCCGCTAGGACCACTGCATTCATCGCACCGGCGGAGGTACCGGAAATGCCGTCGATCCGGAGCCATGGTTCCTTGAGGAGCCGGTCGAGCACGCCCCAGGTGAAGGCGCCATGAGAACCGCCGCCCTGGAGCGCAAGGTCGACCAGAAGTGTATCGCGAACGGTATCAGCGGAAGCCTTAGAGGGGTCCAGCGACATCTGTCCTCCTGCACGAAGTACGACGTCCATCGCTCAGCCGCGTCTTGCACGCTCAGCTTGCAATGAAACGGTCCCGCAGCCTACCTCGAAAAGTTGAACGTCGCCGGACTGACCTTCCTACAAACCCGCCGCAAAACTGCGGAATGTCGGACTCGCCCGCAGCGCATCGCGCCCCGCCTCGATGACGCTATCGACTTGCTCCGGCGGCAGTTGGAAGCGCGTCGGGACCCGTTCAAGCTCGGCGGCGCGAGACTGATCGAGTTGATCGAAGCCGATCCGGCCGACATAGAATTTGACATCGCGGCAATTCCAGCCTGGGCCTACTCCGTATTTTGCGCGATCCGCGGCCGACAATCCACAGCGCCACCGCACCAGCGCGGCCTGCCAATCGGTCATGGTGGCGCTGAACGCCGTGAAACTGCCAGCGACGCTGGCATCGATAGCAGTGTCGGCGGCGGCCTTGACGAGATCCGCTCCGGTCGGCCCCTCGACGGTATTGATCCAGTTGCCGGACAAACCGGTCTTGGCGTCGACCACCAGAATCAGAGCACGCCGCAGTTTCACCGCCTGTCGCGGGCTAAGCGGTCCATACGGCGTATCCGACGACAGCCGTGCGATAGTCATGCCGGCCAGGCCATAGTTGTCGACCAGGCCGCCATCAAGCAGCTTGATGTAAGGCATCGAACCATCGTGATAGCGGCTGATCGCCTTGGCGAACGAGTTCAGCATCGGAGGGGCGTTGGAATTGTCCCGTGCCCGCACGACCCACGGCGGCAGCCGGTCATTACACTTTCCGGGGAACGTCTGGATCACGACCGGCGCGAACGCCACCGGGACCGCCGCCGAAGCCGCAACCGCGTTCGCGAGCGGATACTCCGACAGATTGCTGCACATGGCGCCGAATGCCACCGCACCGAACACGAATGGTGTCCTGTTATAAATGTCGGAGGCATTGATCCAGACCTGCGGCCGGCTCGTGAGGCCCAGGTCTCGAAATGTTGCCCCCTGAAACAGATTGGCGTCGAGCCAGCGCGGAAATCCCGTGGAGTCGTTGATGCCGCCGGCAACCGCGCGGGAGAGAGTCGCGAGAGTGAGATTTGTCTGCAGTCCCTCCTCCGCATTGCGCAGCAGGAACCGCTCGCGAAAATCGGCAAGAGCAGCCCGCTTCCGCAAGCCGTAATAAGCCGCCGTGACCGAACCGCCTGATACACCGGAGATGAACTCGACCCGATCAATCATCGATCCCTGCGCGCCGCGGACCGGAATACGCTCCATCTCCTGCAGCACGCCAAAGGAAAACGCGGCGGCGCGGGTTCCGCCGCCTGAAAAGGACAGCCCAACGACCGTGTCCTCAGGGCTTGTCGTCTCGCCGAAGCCGATATTTCCTCTGTCCGCGAGGTTGTCGGATCCGGGCAGATTGACCGGAGCATTCTGAATCGACGCGCAGCCGAGCAATATGCCCGACACAAACATCACACTGACAAGAGGCCGCACCCAACGCATCGATCACCGATCCCACCGGCCGTTATGGCCCCCGGCGGTTAATGAAGACATACCGCCGCCGATCAGGCATTGGCCACCACAACGGTGAAATCAAGGCGACGGTATCCGGTCTGCCACCGAAGCGTTACGTCCACCACTTCCTGGCGGTGAAGTGTCCCGCCGACTGCTCGATAACTTCGCCGAGCGAGAACAGCGTTTCCTCGTCGAACGGCCGGCCGATCAACTGCAGCCCAAGCGGCAGCCCTTGCACGTCCTTGCCCGCAGGCACGGCGATGCCAGGCAATCCCGCCATATTCACGGTCACCGTGAAGATGTCATTGAGATACATCTCGATCGGATCGGCCTTGCCCTTTTCGCCGATGCCGAATGCCGCGGATGGCGTCGCCGGCGTCAGGATGGCATGAACGCCCTTGGCGAACACATCCTCGAAATCCTTTTTGATCAGCGTGCGGACCTTCTGCGCGCGTAGATAGTATGCGTCGTAATAACCGGCTGAGAGCACGTAGGTGCCGATCATGATGCGGCGGCGAACTTCCGCTCCGAAACCTTCGGCACGGGTATTCTCATACATCTCGACGATGTTGCGGCCGTTGACACGCGCGCCGTAACGCACGCCGTCATAGCGAGCGAGGTTGCTTGAGGCTTCGGCTGGCGCAACAACATAGTAGGCCGGCAGCGCGTACTTGGTGTACGGCAGGGAGACCTCGACCAATTCTGCACCTGCTGCTTTCAACCAATCGGCGCCCTGCGCCCACAGCTTGTCGATTTCGCCGGACATGCCGTCGAGACGATATTCCTTCGGAATACCGATCTTCATCCCCTTCACCGACTTGCCGATGGCGGCCTCATAGTCCGGCACGGGATGATCGACGGACGTCGTGTCCTTCGGATCGTGACCGGCCATCGACCGCATCAGGATCGCTGTGTCGCGCACCGTACGCGCAAATGGTCCAGCCTGATCGAGCGACGAGGCAAACGCCACGGTGCCCCAGCGCGAGCAGCGGCCGTAGGTCGGCTTGATGCCCACGATGCCGGTGAACGCCGCTGGCTGACGGATCGAACCGCCGGTGTCGGTGCCGGTCGCGCCGAGACACAGATTGGCCGCGACCGCCGAAGCCGAGCCGCCCGACGAGCCGCCAGGAACGAGGTTGGTATCGGAGCCTTCGCGCCGCCACGGATTGATTACCGGCCCGAACGCCGAAGTCTCGTTAGACGAGCCCATCGCGAACTCGTCGCAGTTCAGCTTGCCGAGCATCACCGCGCCATCGCGCCAGAGCTGCGAGGTGACAGTGGATTCGTAAGGGGGGATGAAGTTGCCGAGAATCTTCGAGCACGCCGTCGCCCGCACATTCGTAGTGGCAAACAGGTCCTTCACGCCGAGCGGGATACCGGCGAGCGGACCCGCGTCACCCTTGGCGATGGTCGCATCCGCGGCACGCGCCTGCGTGCGCGCCTGCTCCGGTGTCTCAAGCACATAGGCATTGAGCACGCGGGCCTTTTCCATCGCGGCCAGATGCGCGTCGGTCAACTCAAGCGCAGTGAAGGATTTCTGCGTCAGCCCTTCGCGGGCATCGGCGAGGGTCAGCGAAGTTAGGTCAGTCATTCATTCTTCAATCGGGTCGCAGTGAAAAGGAGACTTGTTCTTTTTGGCTTTGGATGCCTCGGCTTCGAGCATGTCGATCACCGCGTCGATGGCCTTGTCGGGATCGACATTCTTTCCCTGCCGTTCCATCTCATCAAGATAGGTCATGTAGGCCGCATAAGCCTTCTCGTCGCTGCACAGCAGGCACATGGCATTTGCCTCGGGGTTATTCGACGACTTTTGGCACCAGGAAGAAGTGATCCTCGGTCGCAGGCGCATTGGCGAGAATCTTCCCAGGAATCTCGCCGTCGCTGACAACGTCCGCGCGCTTCTTCATCTCCATCGGCATCACAGAGGTCATAGGCTCGACGCCTTCAATATCGACCTCGGTCAACTGCTCGACGAAGGCCAGCATCGCATTCAATTCGCCTTGCAGATGCGAAACCTCGTCTTCCTTGACGGCGATGCGTGCAAGGTGCGCAATCCGGCGGACGGTGGCGGCATCGACTGACATATTTCTGGAGACTCCGGACGGCTCTATTCAGCCGCCCTCATAGAACATTCGGCGCGGATCGCCAACGTCAAATAAGTCGCGAGGGCAATGCCCTCAATAAATTAGTGAAACAATGTCAATAGCTTGCAGAATTCGCCGACGCGAATACCATAACGCTCACGTCACCCGCGCCCCCCTCCCGCATCACATCGAACGGAGAATGGTTTTCCTCCGCGAACAAGGTAATCGCGCACTGGATGTGTTCGACGCCCTGCCCGGTCGTGGTGAACGGCAACAGCAGACGCTCGTAATGCACAGTCTCGCCGCCCGCATTCTGGACCGGCGTCGATGTGAATGCCGGAATGCGCTGGTCCACCACCGTCCGGTACGCCCTCAGGCCGCGTTCGCGCACAGCAGGCGCCATCACCTCGTCGAGGAACAGACCGGTGCAATCGCGGTTGTGCATCTTGCTGAAATCCGCGCCCTGAAACCGGATCAGGTAGGAGGGCTTGCCGTCGCGCCAGACCACATCCAGCATCATCAGCTTGTCGCGGACGCGCTCGAGATCGTAGCCTTGTCCGGCTGCGATGTCAGGCAGTTCGGCAGCACCCTTCCAGCGCTCCCACAACTTGAGCATTCCTATCTGCTGGACGCAGCGAATATGACTGCGGCCTTCGAAATCTGGCAAACCTTGATGATCCAACGGAAGTTCCAGCGAGCAGGATACGAATGGCGCGGCGGCGCGTGACTAGCAAGCGCCGTGGGCATTAACAGTCCGCCTTTGGCTCTATTTCGATAGAGCCCGCAGGCGGTCGAGCGCTTCGGCAGCCAGCGTGCGCGTGAGGTCCGCCGCACCGAGCTGGCGCCCGAGCGCCACAGACTGGCCGGCCCAGAGATTGGTGAAATCCACCCGTCCGAGTTTCTCGGCTGCCGCCTTTAGCGGGCCCAGCGCCGTAGCGGCGTGCGGAAACACCGGTGCGTCCGGGGATACCGGGCCGACCTCGCGCATCACCCGATTGACGACGCCACGTGCGGGACGCCCGGTCATGACGTTGGTGATGACAGTGGACTCATCCGCAGCTCCCGCAAGCGCTGCCCGGCCACCGGCGCTGACCTTGGATTCGGGCGTTTGAAGGTAGGCTGTACCGATCTGTACCCCCGCAGCCCCCAGCGCGAGCGCCGCAGCGATCCCTCGCCCGTCAGCGATCCCGCCTGCGGCGATGACCGGCACCTTCACCGCATCCACGACCTGCGGCACCAATGACATCGTGCCCGGCTGCGAAGCGATGTTCTCGGTCAGAAACATTCCGCGATGACCGCCAGCCTCGGCGCCCTGCGCAATGACGGCATCGGCGCCGTTCTGTTCGAGCCAGACTGCTTCCTTGACGATAGTCGCGGAGCCGATGACGATGGACCCCGCCGCCTTGACGCGTTTCAACAGCGCCTTGTCCGGCAGACCGAAATGAAAGCTCACGACCTCGGGCTTCAACTCCTCGACCAGTTCGCACATCTGCGCATCGAACGGAGCGCGATTGGCCGCTTGAATGGTCATACCGGGATCAAGCCCGAGTTCCTTGTAGTAAGCCTCGAGCCGTCTGCGCCACCCGGCTTCGCGGGCCGCGTCGGCATCGACCGCCGTGTGGCAAAAGAAATTCAGGTTTAGCGGCGCGCCGATGCGCTGGCGGAAAATGCTGACCTGCTCGCGCGCTTTCTCGACCGAGATCATCGCGCAGGGCAAGGATCCGAGCGCCCCACCCTCCGCGGCGCCGATCATGACATCGACGTCCTGGACTCCGGCCATAGGCGCCTGGATAATCGGAACATCGATCTTGAAAAGGTCGAGAAGTCTGCGGTCGGGCCACATGGTTTCGCTCCCTTATCCAAACACCGCGCCATAGTGATAGGGCGGAATTTCAACCAGATCAGCGAGCTTCAACCCGCTCGTTTCGACCGCCTCGGTAGTCTGTTCCGGAGACAATCTCAATTCACCTTTCGGCCCGCGCGGTTCACCCAGGACCACGGTTTCTTCGCGCGGGCGCCGATGCCAGTTGACGATCGCAAAACGACCGCCAGGATTCAGGACCGCGCGAACAGCACGGGACAAACGCGGCCGATCGGGAACGCCGTGAAAGGCATTCGCCATGAATACAAAGTCAGTTCCACCCGAAACCAGACCGGCAAGTTCGTAGGCGTCGCCTGTTACAAAGTCACAGTTGGTCACGCCGCTTTCGGCCAGGCGACGACGCGCCACTTCCAGCAGGTCGCGGTCGATATCGATGGCGACCACCTGATGCGCAATCTTCGCAATTTGCAGCGTGAACCAGCCGTCGCCAGAACACAGATCGATCACCTTCATGCCTGGTTTGACCCCGACTGCGGTCAACACGCCGACGGGATCGGGCCACAGCGCCTCCCACCAGCCGGCGTCCGGCATTTCGGTGCCTGTGAAAAATCCGGGAGGGTTGTCTGTCATCTCAAGCACCCGCTCCCTGCCTGAACTGCCCGCGCCGCAAGGCGACCACCGCCCAGATCGCCTCGACCACCCCATGCGCCCAGCAAAAAGCCGTAAGCCGAGCCGAGCGCACAGGCCGCTGCGAAGCCGAGCACGAACCACGGACTGCGGTCCTCAAATGCATAACAGACCAGCATTGTCGTGACGGCGAACAATCCGAATAACGTGAGCCCGACCATCTCTTCATCCTATTCCCGCTTTGCAACGCTTGTATCCTGCGTGATAAGCGAAGCAATGCCTGCATCCATTTTACCGCTGATCGAGGCCGCCGCACTCTGGCCCGCACGAGGGGCCCTGATCGGGCTCGATCTCGGCACCAAGACCATTGGCGTTGCCGTGTCCGATCCCGACCGAAAGCTCGCCACCGGCATCGAGACGATTCAGCGCAAGACCTTCACCGCCGACGCCGCGCGGCTGCTAGCGCTGTCCGGCGAGCGCCATGTCGTGGGCTTCATTCTCGGGCTCCCGATCAACATGGATGGCAGCGAAGGACCGCGCGCGCAGTCGACGCGCGCGTTCGCTCGGAATTTCTCCAGACTGACGGAGCTTGCCATCGGCCTGTGGGACGAACGCCTGTCCACCGTCGCGGTGGAGCGCGAACTGATCGACATGGACATGAGCCGCGCCAAGCGCGCCAAGGTGATCGACGAGCACGCGGCGATCTTCATCCTGCAGGGTGCGCTGGATCGGCTCGCAACGTTGCGCAAGGCATCGGGAGAGCATTGACCGATGCTGACAATTATTGCGGCAATCGTGCCGATCTTCCTGCTGATCGTGACGGGCTTCGTTCTGCGGCGCGTTCTTATTAAAGAAGAATCTCATTGGGTCGGCACTGAGCAACTCGTCTACTATGTGCTGTTCCCGGCACTTCTGTTTCGGACACTCAGCCGTGCAAAGCTTGCGGAGGTTCCGCTGCTCGGTGTCGGCGGCGCGCTGCTGATTGCCGTACTGTTGATGGCGGCGCTTTGCCTCATGTTGCGGCCGGTCCTGATGAGGCGGCTTGGCGTGAGCGGCCCGTCGTTCACCTCGATCTTCCAGTGCTCCTGCCGGTGGCAAACCTATGTCGCGCTGGCGGTCGCCGGAAACCTGTACGGCGAAGTCGGACTCACCCTCGCCTCTGTGGCGATGGTGGCGATGATCCCGATTTTGAATATCATGGCAGTCTGGGTGCTGGCTCATTACGCCTCGCCCACACGGCTGTCATGGTCGCGCATTCTTCTCACGATCGCGCAAAATCCCTTTATCTGGGCCTGCGCACTCGGACTGGCCGCCAACCTGACCGGTTTGACGCTTCCGAAATGGATCGATGAATTCATCGATGCGCTCGGTCGCTCGTCGCTCGCGCTCGGACTGCTCGTTGTCGGCGCGGGGCTTCAGCTCCGGGGCGTCCTGCGTCCGGACCCGCCCGCGATACTATCGTGCATTCTGAAGCTGGTTGTGATGCCCGTCATGGCAGTATCGCTCGGCCTTGCGTTCGGACTTTCGGGTGCAAATCTTGCGATCGTCGCCTGCTGCGCCTCTGTGCCGACAGCGTCGAGCGCCTATGTTCTGGCACGGCAGATGGGAGGCGATGCTCCGCTGGTTGCAGAGATCCTGACGATGCAGACAGCGCTCGCCATCGTCACGATGCCCGCGGCCATTGCGCTAGTGACCTGACCTGATTTTCAGGAGTTGTTCGCCAGCCAGATGGTCTGCACCGTGGCAGCAAGATTATTAAGGCCGTGCAGGATCACCGGTAGCCATGTCGAGTTGCTGAGATAGCGCAGATAGCCGAGCAGCAATCCGATGGAGAAGACCTGCGCGAGAAAGAACCAGTTGTACTGCAGGTGCATCAGGGTCCACACCGCAGACGATAGCAGGATGGCGCCGGCGGGGCGCAAGAAGGATTCCGACCAGCCGCGATAGAGAAATCCGCGGGCGAAGAATTCTTCGGTGATCGGCGCAGCTACGCAGAACGCAAACACCAGAAGCCACAGCGCGCCGTCGGCCCGCGCAGATTTCAACACGTCGACCATGAATCCCGGCGAGGACTCGCGCCCTGCCACGCGGCTGATCACTTCCCACGCCACCATCAGCAGAACCAAGCTCGCCACACCGGCTGCCAGCATGGTCCACGATGTCGAGCGCAATGCCAGATAGTCGGCAAAGGGCGTCCGCGACACCCGCGTCGCTATCCATAGCATGATGAGAATGGCGGGCAGTCCCATGATGACCGACAGCGAGATAATCCGTCCATTCGAGAGCAGCGCGGTCAATGAACTGGTATCGAGTGGCCCGTCACCGGTGATCAGAAGCCACCCGACCACCACGGCCTGCCCGGCGAACATCGCTCCAAACAGCGCAAGCCCCCACAGGCTGGTTCCGACAAACTTCCAGACTCGTGGCTCGCGGCCCGGCGGCGACACAGGCGCAAGGCCGGCGGGGCTTTCAGCGGCAGTCATGGTCTGATCTCCAGCTTATTGATCGCCTCGGAACCGATTTTGAATTGCAGTCATTAAAAAAATGACCCATTCCGCCATCTCAAAACGACGCGATCCTGTCATTGAACCGCAGGGGCTGAATGCTTCGTCGCAATCACTCCCTCGCAAATGGATTCAAGCCGGCAAGGCACGGTCCAGCAGGCCGCGAATGTCGTCGTTGGGGAGATCGACCGCGCCGTAGAGGGCACCGTGGTCCGCAGCAAGACGCGTCGCCGCAAACAGTTCGGCATGTTTTGGCGATATCTCATGGAGCGCGGCGGCGGCGGCAACCAGCGCAAGCTTCTCCACCGCGAGCCGCGCGACGCGCTCGGCGTCAGGCTGGCGAAACGACTTCGCGATGAAGCCCACCGCTTCGACCACACCTGGAAGGCCCTTGGTCTGGTCGACCAGACCACGCAAAACATCCGCCGCAGCGTCTGCTTCGCGTGACAGCGCGCGCAGCACATCGAGGCACATCACATTGCCCGAACCTTCCCAGATCGCGTTGACCGGCGACTCGCGGTAATGCCGCGCCAGAATGCCCTCCTCGACGTAACCGTTGCCGCCGAGGCACTCCATCGCCTCGTAGAGGAATCCCGGTGCGCTCTTGCAGGTCCAGTATTTCACCACCGGCGTCAGCAGCCGCATATACGCCGCTTCCGCCTTATCAGCGGGGGCGCGGTCGAACGATCTGCAGAGCCGCATCACCAGCGCGGTCGAAGCTTCCACATGCAGCGCCATGTCGGCGAGCACGCTGCGCATCAGCGGCTGATCTGCAAGATGCTTCTGGAACACGCTGCGATTGCGCGCGTGATGAAGCGCATGCGCGAGCCCCGAACGCATCAGCCCCGCAGAGGCCAGCGAACAATCCTGCCGGGTCAGCGAGACCATTTGGATGATTGTCGGAACCCCGCGTCCCTCTTCGCCGAGCCGCAGCGCATAGGCATTTTCGAATACCACTTCCGATGACGCGTTGGAGCGGTTGCCAAGCTTGTCCTTCAGCCGCTGGAAGTAAATGCCGTTGACCGACCCATCCGGCGCGAAGCGCGGCATGAAGAAACAGGTCAGTCCGCCTTCCGCCTGCGCAAGCACGAGGAACGCGTCGCACATCGGCGCCGACATGAACCATTTATGCCCGGTGATACGGTACGCATCACCGTCACGCACCGCGCGCGTGATGTTGGCGCGCACATCCGTGCCGCCCTGCTTCTCGGTCATACCCATGCCCATGGTCATGCCGCGCTTGGTCCACCACGGCGCGAAAGCCGGATCGTAAGAGCGCGTGCCGAGCACCGGCATCACCTTCGCGCGCAATGCAGGATCGACCGACAGCGCACCGACCGCGGCACGCGTCATGGTGATCGGGCACAGGTGCCCGGTCTCGACCTGCGCGGCGATAAAGAATTTCGCGCCGCGCACGACTTCGGATGCGCCGCCCGCGGCATCGCCGTTTTCATTCCATGTCGAATTGTGAATGCCGGCGTGGGCACTGTGCGCCATCAACTCGTGATAGGCCGGATGGAATTCGACCTCGTCGCGGCGAAAGCCGCGCGCATCGAAGGTCTTCAGTTTCGGCGTGTTCTCGTTGGCGACGCGGCCGCGCTGCGCCATCGCCGCGGAGCCCCAATGCCTGCCGAAGTCGGCAAGTTCCGCTGCTGCCGCCTTCCCGCCATTGACCGACACGGCCTCCGCGAGCGGGCAGTCGAGGGAGAACAGGTCAACGTCCTCAAATGGAGGCGATTGGTTAAAGACATCGGTCGTTGCGGACAAGGACAATTGAGCCATGAGTCGTTCCCGGAAATGAGAACGACAGGCTATACTGGAACGCGGCGCGTTTCACGTCACCGTTACGAAATGTTGGGTGTGGCCCGATCTTCGCCGACGGGCGGTTCCGGCTTTTCCTTGGCCTGCGGAAGGTCATCATAACCCCGACGGCTGCTATAGAACGTCAGCGCCATCAAACCGAAACCGATGATAAGCGAGAAGAAAACTCCCAGTCCCATCGCGATATAGCCGTGGATCGACATCTGCACGTCGGCGTGTGACGTCCAGCCCTGCCATGCCCACCAGATTGTCGCTGCAAGGATGGCGAGAAGAATCGCCGTGATCGTTATTCCGCCCCTGCTCATGACGAGGCCTTTCCGGGTCAGGTGCGCTGGGTCGCGCACCTCTTCGGAAGAGCTATAATCGAGCGGCCAAAATTCAACCCCACACGCGCCGCAATTATCGCTTCGCCACCGGAAAATCGAACGTTGCATTGCCCGGCCCCGGCAGCGAAAAGTGCCACCATTCCAGCCGGAAATTCGAGAAACCCTGCCGCGCCATCGCGGACACAAGGGTCTCCCGCCATTTGCGCTGCTGCGGTGTGATCACCTTCGAGCCGGTATGCGCCTTCTCGTCCGAGCAATCGTAGCCGGCGCCCATGTCGACGCTGCTGTCCGGCGCGCGACGATGTTGCGATTCCGTGCAATCACCATAGTCGGCCTTCGGATCGAACGGCGCGACCTTTGACACGGGCAGTTGTACCAGCGTGAGGTCCACCGCCTTGCCGGTCGAGTGTCCGGAATGTTTGGCAATATAGCCTAAGCGAAAGAGATCGGCTTTGCGCATCCTCGGGTTGTAGCGCCGCTGCGCCGGCATCTCAGAGCCGTCCTGCGCCCACGCGTACATGTCATCCACCGCGCGCTGCGGCCGATAGCAGTCGTACACCTTGAGCGAGAGTCCGCGCGGCTTCAGATCCTGCTGCACGCGTTTCAGCGCCGCTCCAACACGGCGGGTGACAATGCACTCGCCCGCTTCGTAACCGTTCAGCACGCGCCCGACGAAATTGTTCGCCGTAGCGTAGCGCATATCCTGAATGATGGTCGGGTCGATATCGCGCAGATAGACAAAGCCGGCGGGCACCGGCTGCGCGACCGCAGCCGACGTCCCGAGGCCCACGAGCAGGATTGCGGTTGCAAGTTTCATGATCCGGCGTCCGATATCGTCATGCCGAGGAAGCCCGGCCATGACGGCGAAAATACGATAGGTGCAATGTTCCACAGCACGCTTTCGACCCGTTTACCCTGCCCGGACATGAGCGGGGGAAAACTCCGCAACCGCCGAATCCGCCTTGCTCCCCCGGGCAAGTCTGCCTATAGCTCTTGCTTTAATGACAACTGCATCGAAATCGAGTTTTGTCCTCGGACACCGGCATTTGCTGGGCATCGAGGGCCTTTCCGCGGCCGACATCAGCGGCCTTCTGGACCTGTCCGAAGAGTTCGTCGAACTGAACCGGCAGGTCGACAAGAAGCGCACCAATCTGCGCGGCCGCACCCAGGTCAATCTGTTCTTCGAAGCCTCGACGCGAACCCAGTCCTCGTTCGAGATCGCGGGCAAGCGGCTTGGCGCCGACGTCATGAACATGTCGGTGTCGTCCTCCTCGATCCGCAAGGGCGAGACGCTGATGGATACCGCGATCACGCTCAACGCCATGCACCCGGACATTCTGGTGGTACGGCATCATGCGTCCGGCGCGGTGGAACTGCTCGCCCAGAAAGTCGACGGTTCGGTCATCAATGCCGGCGACGGTGCGCATGAACACCCGACGCAAGCACTGCTTGACGCACTCACCATCCGACGCAACAAGGGGCACATTGAGGGCCTGCTGGTGGCGATCTGCGGCGACGTGTTGCATTCGCGGGTCGCGCGCTCCAACATCATCCTGCTCAATGCCATGGGCGCTCGCGTGCGCGTGGTTGCGCCCTCCACGCTGTTGCCGCCCGGCATTGAGCGCATGGGTGTCGAGGTGGCGCGTGACATGCGCGAAGGACTTGACGGCGCGGACATCGTCATGATGCTGCGGCTGCAGCGCGAGCGCATGAACGGCTCATTCGTGCCGTCGAGTTCGGAATACTTCCACTATTACGGGCTCGACCAGAAGAAACTCGGCTATGCCAAGCCCGAAGCGCTGGTGATGCATCCCGGGCCAATGAACAGAGGCGTCGAAATCGACTCCATCGTGGCGGACGGCGCGCAGTCGCTGATCCGCGAACAGGTCGAAATGGGTGTGGCGGTGCGCATGGCGGTGCTTGAAGCGCTCGCCCGCAACCTGCCCAACGCGTAACTGGTGCGCTGAATGCGAAGTTCCTGCGGCCGATGCGGCGAGTTCTTTCAGGAACTTCGCATTCAAAAGCGCACCAGAACAATTATGGATACTCGTGTCCCTTTGGTTCTGGCGTTC